>JACJUM010003272.1:6370848-6387422 GCA_020976665.1 Heortia vitessoides | reverse complement strand
TCAATTCAATTTTCAATTCAATTTTCAATTCAATTTTCAATTCAATTTTCAATTCGATTTTCAATTCGATTTTCAATTCAATTTTCAATTCAATTCTAATAAAATTTTAATTTAACTCATTAATAACTTTGCCGTGGGGTTCCTACCCGCAGATCAGAATAATACCTCTAGCCTCTACCCGCTGCTTCCGTATCTGGTGTCAAAACAGACAGATGGCGTAAAACTGACCTGAAACAGCGTAGCTCATTTGCGTTTGATTTTCAAATAGAGTGAGGATGAGTTATTTATTATTACCGATTATCACCGCGCCTGCCCAGCGCGACAATTATGGGCGAAGTCCTCCTATCTTGGGAAAGCCTATATCAAACAGTGGACTTTTTATGGCTGATATGATGATGATGAAGGCAATAATTATCCTGCGTTTCTAATTAGATCGTCTGACCCCTTTGTAGATCATCCCGAACTATGCTTGGCGGTTCATGGTCTCCATTCCAAAACATTACCTCTCTATCGCCTATCAGTTCTGCGTGTTATATGCCCTAGTTATTCCTACATCATTAATATCACATCAGCCGTAAAACGTCCACCGGTAGACATAGGCTGCCCCGAGAAGAAAGAAATGTTTGCCTGAATGAGCAGGCGTAGTAGCAATGAAGTAGCTGCTGCCCATCCCCGCTCTGTGCATTTGAGCGTCGCCGTTTTTGGGTGGACATACCGCCTTCTCAGTTCTAGTACACCAGCCTCTTACGACACCTGGTATATTGGAGGTACTTTTCACCTTCAATCTGTCACTTGATAATCCGCCATAATCTTGTTTATTTCGTTGTTACAGATGTTGAAACTCTTATCGTTAATAGTCCTGCTGGCGACAGTGTACGGACAGGACCCAGGTGCGGCGGGCGGTGACTTGGAATCAGTTCTCGCGCAAATATTTGGCAAACCGCCCGCTGGTGGTGACGCCACGAACACAAACACGGGCTCAACTAACACAGGCGCCACGAGTCCTCCTTTACCTAATAATAATTCAGGAGCGGGAAACGCGGGGAAAGTGCCTCAGTCTATACCACCCACTGTGCCATCATCTGGTGCAAATGGTGAGTATACGCGTGTTGTCTTGATTCATCATCACCGTATCACCAGAAGTATACACAGCAGCAGATCAAACTTATATTAAACAGATTATAATAAATAATAATAATAATAAATATTTATTTCAAACGATATTGAAATTGACAAACTGAAGATTTTAATATGCCTCTTAATCTTCTCTCCCCTTCCTTACGAAGGAAAGTTTTGGTCTAAATCCATCAATTAAACTTAGATTAAATTAGTTGAGAATTAGAAGAATCAAAAAGGTTTAATGTCGTGTGATCGCACAACGCATGCTGTGTGAACCTACTTATTGTACACTTAGTTTAAAGTTTTGGCTTTTGAATACATGTTATCACGGTAAAACAATTACTGGTTTACCAATAAATAAATATGTATATATACACACACACATACACATGTACATACACATATTTACAAACAAGTATGTACGTACACACGTATACATACCCACATACACAAATTTTTATTATATCAACCTATTTAAATCTGTCAAAACTTTGTAATGGATATAAAGCTATAGAAGCGAGCAGCTAATTTTAAAATTAAATCGGCCTAGGAAGAGTTGCAGCCTAGCTCAAGCCTTTAGAGGCGCCCTCGGGTGATCGTCGTCGATCTCGCTCAAATCCCGCGAGCCTTGAGGGTGCGACCGTAGCTAAACACGCGGTCGTGGCCGCGGGAAGTGAGTACGAGCACAGGGTCTCACTAACGAGCGACCTCGCCCTCTCGCTCGGTGGCGCTGGAATTGACGTCTGAGTAGTCTAGCCATAGGTTCGTTCGGAAAAAACTTAAATGTCAAACTTGACTGTTAAGATTTGATAGATTTTCAGATAGAGACTTGGATATAGGCTTTCCTGAGAAAGGAGGATATTTGCTCATTATTGCCATGCTGGGATGGCGTGAGACGCCTCATTTCGTATCATCATACCAGCCATTGAAAGTTCACTGCTGGACATAGGCCTCCCCAAGAAAGGGGGAATTAAGCCCATAATTGCCGCGCCGGGCAAGCGTGTCGGCGATTTTCCCATTTCCCATTTCCTGACATGAATTAGGCATGTGTTTAAAAACTAACATCCCAAAATAAGAATCTGTATATCATAAAAGGAGAAGCTGACTGACTGACTGACATATCAACGCAAAGTCCAAAGGGTTAGAAACTTCAAATTTTATGACTCAAGGAGCACTAAGAAAGGATTTTTAGAAATACATCTCCTAAGGTAAGACAGGAATGCAAAATCAGTCACCAATGAAACTTTTCTGTTTAAATAAAATTCAGTATCAAGGTTTTTCATTGGAAGTTATAAAACACGTGTAAATTTTTTTTTGAAAATCATCCCTTAAGTAGGTAAAAGGGGGGTATAAAGTTAGACAATCTAGTAATACTAGTGATTTACAAAATTAATACATAATAATCATGTAAAATAAATGTTTATGCTACGCCATCTATTGACAAGCTTACGCACTTTCTTGTACAGAATTGGATCTTCAAGATAGAAATTGGAAAGTTACGTACTCCTTAAATTGGGAGTACTATAAATATTGTTGCAGTACCGTTACAAATAACATATTGCATTTGTTTGGTTCATCACCTCCTTTGGGGACTTTAAAATTTCGCACAACGATGAAGTATAAATAAAGTTTAATGGCGAAATAAAAATGCTAAGCGACCCGTCTTACGAGTCTGGTGACTGTGACATTCGCGCGTGAGGTCATTTCATCGCCTCGGACCTCGATCATCGACCATCGACCAATATTTAAACGCAAATTATTTCGACACTTTCGTAGAAAAAATAATGCATTCTTATATTTAAATGGAAATGATTTCGACTCTTTCGTAGAATGAACTATTAATTTATGTTTTATTAACACATTATGGTCTAAACAGATTAACTTATGTATATTTACATTAATAGTGTAAATATAAAAACGCAGTTTCAAAGACATCATCATTGGAAGTTAACTGTTGGACACAGCCCCCCCCCCCCTCCCTTCTAAATAATTGCTGCGCTGGGCAAGCGTGTTGGCAACCGCAGAGCGCAGTTTTCGCAATGGTGATGCTGCTGCCCATCCCCGCTCTGTGCATAAGAGCTACTCAGTTTCGGATGGATATACCGCTTTCTGTTTTTCTAGTGATTAAGTCGCGTCCTACGACAGTCGCGTCCTACCTGGTACCGATAGAGGTGCTATTCTACTCTGCTGGTACTTCCAGAAAAATTTCGCTTTCTATTAGTGAAAGATTTATATGTAGTGTACCAAATTTCATTTCAATCAGTTCAGTAGTTCAGTTAGTTTACCATTCTTCTTTTATCAATCAATACCATTACAACATTTTATTTCTTTATTATTGTTACAACTACGTCTTAAAAACTACATCGATCTCTTATCACAATATTCTTTAATCTATCATTAATTCGGAAAAGTTTAAGATATATATTTTTGTCGGTCACCCATCCGATTACCTTAATGATATAGTCGCTTAACATCCACAATCGCGGTGCGGCCGTCGCCAAACACACTATGAACTCATTCACAGCTCAGAGGTGAACTGTTTGGCGTGTTCACATTTTATAAATCAAGGGCAAAGGTATTTTCTGCTTAATTGCAACAGTAAATATGAGATGTGTTATC
Organism: Heortia vitessoides; assembly: GCA_020976665.1. NCBI lineage: Eukaryota > Metazoa > Arthropoda > Insecta > Lepidoptera > Crambidae > Heortia > Heortia vitessoides. The sequence continues at coordinate 6,383,684 of JACJUM010003272.1, read as the reverse complement.
TAAATAGGAAACGGTTATAATTAAATAAGTATATAAATTTATATTGAATTTACGTTAATTGTCAGTTTTTTTATGTCTGTCCATATTTAATATCCCCCTAGAATTGACGTACTTTATAAAGCCTAAATAGTAATATTATAGAGGACTAGCTGTGTCCGCGACTTCGTCCGAGTGCAGTATCTTCTCTGAGCACCTTACCTTTTACTTTAACTTATATAAACATTGAATGTTATATTTAATTATATATACAAATCAATAGCCTAAATAATAAGTTTTAAGCTTCTAGCTCTAACAATAGCGATACTTTCATACAAATTTTCATCCCTCATTTTGACCCCTTACAACTCTTATGTCGAATGAAAAAGTAGCTTATGTACCTTTCTAAGACTTTAGACTATCTGTGTACCAAATTTCATTTAAATCGGTTCAGTAGTTTAGGCGTGATTGCGTAACAGACAGACAGAGTTACTTTCGCATTTATAATATTAGTAAGGATTAGAGAGGTCAATTATTTTAGTAATATTTCTCACTTACCCCAAAGTCATAATAGCCTTTAATTCTTCATTTTACAATTATATCTCAGGCCGTCGGTTGGTTCTTTAAAACGAAATCGTTGGAACCAAAAACGTTTGCATTCTTTTGCGACAGCAGCGTCGCACACATCATTCATCCTTCAAGCTGTTTCTGCAGCGCCAGGGTTGACCTCGTACTCGTAAATACATCCATGTTTCCAATTGCGCCATGCGACGCCACAGAAAAAAATAGTCAGGAAAAAAAACAAATAAATGTCTGTTTTCAAATGCACCAGTTAAACGAATTTATAAAATTGAATTTGGAATTCTTTACCAAAGAGGTTCTTATTTCAGATCAAAATGGCGTGTTTAAAAATCTATATCCTCATACGAATTTTTATTTTATTTACAATGAGATATCAAATTTATATTATCAAGTTCTAATAAAAATATACAATTAGCCGGTACTCGACTCTAAATGCAATTTTATCTTTCTTTTTAATATATGTATGTTTTCACACTCTTTTATGGTGTTAGGCAGCTCATTGAACAGCTGTGCTCCTCCAAACAGTACAGTCTTCTTTCCATAGTGTGTTCTAGGTGCTGATGTTCTTTAGTTGTACTTTATTTTTAGTTCATAGGTTGGGGTTCAGAATTTCTAACTAAGTTTGATGATTACGACAAAACGCTAATGCTTTAACCTAATACTTGACAATAGGCTTGTTTCCAATTTTCGCAAAACTATTTAAATAGCTTCTAAATAATTTAAGGATCACCCTCCCTATCATTTTTCGTCATAAATCTCTTTACTTTTTATGTATTTAATTTTTTTCTATTTTTCTTAAAAAATGGCCAAAAAACGCTCGATCACGTGACTGTGACGTCACTATACATTATGTTCCTTTACATTTTAACGCACACCAATATACTGACCAATTGATTTTAAAATTTTATTGATGTATTTTTATAATAAAGACACAAAAAACATATATTTAAACATTTGAGTATCACGATTTTGTTTCTTTTAATGAGCAAAAAAATAAAATATCTTAAATGTTCAGAGCTTTGAATGCGGTAAAATAAAACGGTGCAATGAAGTGTCAATGTCAAACGTAAAGTTTGTATTAATACGAGTTTGAGGCAAAGGTTTGAGGTTATGTTTGTGTCAGCGTTGGAAAACACTTGTTGATGTTTCAAAAAACTTAATAAAATAAACTATCAGCTTTCATAAATCCTTTCTCCATAATTCTTTATTAACTGTCTGTCGCTCAAATACAAAATTAACAAACTTATATATTATATACGAAGTAAACAAAACAACTCATGTATCCTCAAGTTTCAGGTTAGGTACCTGTCAATGTCAAATACTTGTCACTATCAAATGTAAAGTGACGTCATCAGTCTCTAATCGGCGCCACTCGCCATTTTAAATGGCGTGACGTAATAGGCGATAAACTTAAATTTCATAAATTATTAAAAAATTATGTGGTTAGTTATAAATAATAAAATATAGCTTATCGTGTTTCTAGTTTTGTGAACTTTCGGTGTACTTATCTACTTTTAATTGAGTGAATACTAGGAAACAACCCTATAAGGAATTGTTTTAATTAAAATTGATCTGTCGATTGATAATGTAGACTTCTTGGTAAAATGTACGATTTTTTTTTAATAAAATCAACATTCATTAAAAGGAGTTTTAAGTAAAAAAGTTTTTATTTGTGCAGTATGGTTTGTGATACATAACTATCACAGATGTGTTTATTGGTAAGGACTGTTAATGCAATAAAATGAAATAGCGTGATTGATATGCGAGAGGTTTGTTGTGAAAACGATATTTTATCACTACTTAAGATTGAATAATGTGTTATTTATCTGTTCTATTTATATTCCTGGGTTTTTTAATGTTACATATATGTTATTGTGTTTACTAATAGGATCATTGGGGTTAAATTGAGATAAGAGATGTCAATTGACTTATATTGAGGTTGTGATTTCTATTAAGTACTTACTTGCGTATGAAGATATTAATGAACGAGAAAGAAACAATAGAATTAGTAATTCGATGACATGAAATAGATGATTTGTTTAATTCGTGTAAGTATTTATGTCAATAAACCATCCTTAATAATATTATAAATCCGAAAGTAACTCTGTCTGTCTGTCTGTTACGCCATCACCCCTTAACTACTCAACCGATTTAAATAAAATTGGGTAGCAACATATAGTCCAAAGCATCAGAAAGGACATAGGCTACTTTTTCATTTGACATAAGAGTTGCAAGGGGTCGAAACGGGGGATGTAAAGTTGTATGGCAGTATTGTTATTGTTAGAGTTAGAAGCTTAAAAGTTATTGTTTAGGATATTGATTTGTATATATAAAGAAATATAACATTCAAAGTTTTTATATATGTCAAATTAAAAAGGTATGGTTCCCAAAGAAACTAATACGCGCTATATACACAGCTAGTTGTTTATAATTAATAAGTAATACAAATGCGTCGAGCTGTCAACACGTCAATTTCGTATCTTGCAGGTCATTGACCTAAAAGACACGTCTCGGTCACATTAGTAATTTAAAATGGTATTTTTTATTATTAAAAAGTGTTTATTTAAACTTGCAACAACAAAATGGAATAGGTACATATTAATATCCGGTTTTAAAAATACGAAAAATTACTTGTAAACAATTATTTGCGTTCGTAAAAAAATATTACATTTAATTGATGTTGACTTAAAGGTATCGCGTACGGCATTATTCAAAATTTTTTTTTCATTTTGACAATTCAGTAACTCTGTTCGGATTTTCGGAATTAAAAGTAACTTAATTATTTCCTTCCATAGACAATAACTAACAAATCATGTCCGATAGATGCACCCGATGGCGTATTCTGTAGTGTTCCTATTAAGTGTGGCAAGGGTCTTGAGTCCGCTTCCCATCCAGGACAAGTATATTTCTATATATATTTATCTCGAGTTAGGTCAATGTTAAGACCCTGAGGTACCGACAAGACTGTGAGGTACCGGCAGAGTAGAATGGTTCCTCCACTTGCATCAGGCGACTGCGGTACCCGAACCGACAGATTGCGGTATATCCATCAGAAACAGTGCAGCTTAAATATATATATCATCGATGATAGTGCAATACCAATAATATATAATTCTATAATAAAGTTGAAAATTCATGAAAGATGTAAAATGGACCTTGTTAAGCGTTGTTAAGGTGTTGAAGTATCATCGACGATATACATATATATATAAATATATATATAAAGAGAAAGAGCATATATATATGTATATATATATATATATATATATATATTCAACGCGTTCGTGATACCCTTTTAATATTACGAGCGCCTATAATTTGCACTGAAGCTTACTATCAAGCGGACTGTTTGCTTGTTTGTAGACTTGATCTAATAAACAAACATATATGTATATTTCCTTTGACAGTCGACACTTCCTGCACGACTGAGAGCGGACAAGCTGGCGAGTGCGTCAACTACTATCTTTGCGATGTGCAGACCAACACTGTCAACACGGACGGGCTGGGGATCATCGACATACGGTTAGTGATCTGCAATTCTTTACTGTTATCATCATCATCACTACCACCACCACCACCATCATCATCACCATCACCATCATCTTCAGCGTCATCATCATTATACCACTGCTGGACATGTCTCCCCAACAAATGGAAAATTTTGGGCATAATTACCGCGCTGAGCAAGTATAGTGGCACACTGGAATGCTGCTCATCCCCACTCCGTTGCGTTGAGCTACGTTGTTTCGAGTGGGTATACCGACATCTGTCGGTTCTGATACCTCAGTCGCTTCTTACGATACCTGACACATGGGTAGCTATTATTCTACTCTGAAGATACCAGACGGCATATTATAAAAGTGAAATTATCTTTTGTTTTCACGACAGCTGGTTCTGAGCTGGTGAAATGATTTTGATGGAATTTTCCATTGTATGCTGATCTACTAAGACGTCAATTCTAGCGCCATCAGAGGAGGGGGTGTGGACGGTCACCATACCCCGATTTGGGGGATGAAGTTAAGTGTTTACAAAAGAGGACTGCGTGAGCCGCTCGAGTTATCGGCCGGATATCACTTGAGTGGGCAGGGTATGCAAGCGTTCGCCGGCGAATACGATGTACCCTCTAAAGAAGTGTGTAGAGTATATTTAATTACGGAGTGCCAGTAGCAGGACGACGCAGGAAGGCATTTATAGAAGTCGAGTGGATCGTCTAAATCTGCAACTTAACCTTGCTAATCCGTTGGTCTGTGTATAATTTTGGTTTTTTTTACTGATTTCCTAATATATTCGCTCGTGCACAGAGACTCCAAGCGTTACCTCTTCATAGCTCGTCTATTTTGGTTAATTACTAAGGTCAATGGTAAGAGATCACGTTTCTCTGCTAAGTTATCGCTGGTAACACACATTGATTTAAGACTTTCGACTTTTTACTGAGATATGTCGGACGAGAAAATATTTCACACCTCTTATACATTGACCTGAGTCCACTTAAAGCATTGTGTGACGGAAATCAGACAATAGATCAATCAAAAATATAATACTTAAATACACATACTCAACACCCAGACATAGAACGCCTTGAGGTACCGGCAGAGTAGAATAGTACATCTGAACCAGGTGTCGTAAGAGGCGACTAAGGTACCAGAACCGACAGATAGCGGTATATCCATTCGAAACTGTGCAGCTCAAATGCACAGGGCGGGGGTGGGCATCCAAAAGCTGTAATGATAATGATGATGATACAAAGAACAAACACAAATATCATCACACAAAAGTATATTTCTTGTACTACCATATGTGTCATCGGACCAGTCGTATATATAGTTTTTTTCAGTCTCAAAGATGGCGCCTGTGAATCCTACCTTGACACATGCTGCCTGCTCAACGCTACCCGGCAGCCGGACAACCCCATCACCCCACCGCCCCCCAAGCCGGAACAACAGGTATTTACTTATTTATTTACTAGCCACCAGCCCCGGCTTCGGGTAGGATGATGGAGTCGTAAGGTTCTGGAATGGAGACCACGTACCGGCGAGCGCAGCGTAGGGCGTCCACCCGCAAGTTAGACAGACGGTCTGACTAAAACCGCAGGATCGCGCTGGACACAGGCCGCATACAACCGGTCCTATTGGAGATTACTTGGGCAGGCCTATGTCCAGCAGTGGACGTCTTATGGCTGATATGATAATGATGATGAAGTGGCTCGACCGATTTTCGTGAATCTTAGCGTGCTGATAGGCTAGGGTGGAGAATCGGACAACATCTATTTTTCATCCCCTAAATATGAAGGATGGTCGACACATGTTGTTTTATTCAGCATGCACAAATACACACAAGCCTAAATTTTCACCCTTCTGTCGCAAACCCTTATTTTTTCATGCTCATTTTATTAATTGTATATAATTTAACTGGCAGAACTACGTTTGCCGGGACTGTTAGTAACATAAAAATCAATATAGCATCACATCACAAAATACATCACGCCATCGAACTTTAACAACATATATTTTATACTAGCTGTGCCCGCGACTTGGTCCGCGTGGAATAGTTTTTTTTTTGGGTACCATACTTTTTACCTTAATTTATATAAACTTTGAATTTCTCGTTTATTTATATCTAATCAATGGCTTGAAAAAAAAATTTTTAAGTTTCTAGCTCCAAAAATAGCGATATTTCCATACAACTTTTCATCCCCTTTTTCGACCCCTTACAACCCTTATTTCGATTAAAAAAATAACCTTTGTCCTTTCTCAGGGTCTACAGATTATTTGTGCGAAATCTCATCAAAATCGGTTGAGAGGTTTAAGCGGGAAAGCGTAACAGACAGAGTATTGTCGCTTTTATAATATTAGTAGGGATAAGAAAAATAACAATTGACAGCAGAATCACTATATAGTCTATCAAACCAAATCATTAATGATAATTACTGGAATAACGACAAATATATACAGAACTATAAGTTTTCCTCCACATATTTACTGTTGCATGCACAGAATATGTTGAATAAGAAATATTAGTTCAAGGAATAGTGATGTATGACGTATAGATATATCGATGATTTTTTTTAGACCAGCTCGACAGATAAGCTTAATATCCACGTGGCAGAAAGTGCAACAGCAGCCTATAGATGCTACAATGTGGCTGCAGCCCAACCCCACCCTGTACATTCGAGCTACACTGTTTCGGATGGATATACCGCAATCTGTCGGTTCTGGTACAGGGGGAGGGTACTATTCTACTCTGCCGGTACCTCAATTCATTTAAGTATGTGAAACTACCGCCTAAAAGCAATATGCGCATTGCTGCGTTCCAGTTTGAAGGGTGAAGTGGCAGTGGTATTACTGGCTAATGTGACATAGAATCTCGAAGTAAGTAGGATCACAACGCTAATAATATCCTTGCGGTGTTACTAGCGTTCTATAGTCTGTGATGGCGCTTCCTTTCACTGGGACTATATGCTAGTGTTAGTAGTGTAGTAGTGTGTAGTAGTGACCTGGTCCAAACTCCGGGGCATGCATGTTACAATTAAAAATCGATCACTATTAGTATAGATTCACACGTCTAAAAATTAAGTCTTTTATGCAGTTGATGGTGAATCGTTACATAGTTTTTTGTTTGTGTGACCTTGACCTTGACTTTCAATATTCTAAAATACATCATCGTTTGCTATATACCCATTTGACCTTCATAATAGGAATGTACTTACACGATAGGAGCATTTGTTATGTGTATGCCATCATCATTATTGTCAGTGACAGCTATACGACTCTGGAACGAGCTTCCGTTGAATATTAAGCAATCCCCAAACAAATTTAACTTGAAACGCTGACTCCGTACTTTATTTACTGATGCTGCTTCTCTAACTTTATAACCCTATTTCTGATGTACGTTATTTTATGTATATATATATATATTTATATCATATGCATTTATTGCGTTTATTTATACAAATATGTATGCCACGTTTATTTATTTTGTATATATATTGCCTGCACCACTATATATATATATTTTTCAGTTTTGTGTAATGGTTGACTGGGAGATAATGCCATCTGGCATTAAGTCCGCCATTTGTACATTTTGTGCAATAAAGTTATATAAATAAAAAAAATCATTATTACAGCTATTGGAAGTTTATTTTGTTTGTTCTGTGTGGCTCCAGGCTATTTGTCCTCGTCATCTACCATGCATATACGACACATCTTATTGCGTTTTGGCATTCGAGATCGAAGGATGGCGACCTTCTCGTAATCATTAATAATAATTATTATTACGTCCCCCTGTACCAGATATCGTAAGAGACGGCTGAGGTACTAGAACCGGCAGATGGCGGTATACCAATCCGAACAAGTGAAGCTCAAATGCACAGGGTGGGGATTGGAAGCATCTCATTTGCGAAAGCTGCGCTCTGAGATTGCCAACACGCTTGCACAGCGCGGCAATTATGGGCGAATTCCCCCAGAAAGGGGGGGGGGGGAGACCTATGTCCAGTAGTGAACTTCCAACGGCTGATATATTTATATTATGATAAGAAGATGAGTTTCTCTGTTTCTTTCTGCACTCTCTCTCTTCTGCCGTCTTCTTAGGTTTGTGTTTGGTTTGTTTCTTCATTATTCCGGCGTCGTTATCATCGTGACGTTTGAAACATAGTTAACTATATTTGAATAAATCGATGAAACTAAAGAATTCATTATAAACACGAAGATTCTGCCAGCTGTTGTCGTACTGCCTCTTATTTCAGAAAACATAATTTTTCGTGCAACATTTTTTACATTGAATTGACTCCGTGCTACGGATGTCAGACATCAGATAAACACATAATATACTACTTAAACATATATTTAACACACAGACAGAACAAACACAAATATACTTTATATAAATATTTGTCTTGGCTGGTGATCGAAACACTACCCTTCCTGCGACAGCTAAGAACTACCGAATGCCGAATAAGAACAATCAGCTCCGTCAGATAAATTATGTATTAATTGTCATGATTTGTCGACAGCGAGAAGGGTGCGGCTGGAGGAACCCGAATGGAGTCGGGATGGAGACCGTCGGTGACGTCAATGGGGAATCCAAGTTCGGAGAGTTCCCCTGGACTGTAGCCATCGTCAAGTAAGTACCACACGCTAAACGATACCCTAAGAAACCCTCAGGTAATATAAAATATCCGTGACTTACAGACGTCATTGATTTCCGATTGTGACCGGTCAAGGTTTTCTATCCTTTACAGGGTGCCTTGCTAGGGGGTTGGAACGTTACTTTTATATTTTCATTGCTACCCCTGGCAGGAACCAGTTTTTTTACAAACTATCTATCTATTTTTTGCTCATTCATTTAAATTTATTCAATTACCCTCTTATAGATTCCTTCTATTCTTCCGTACTTCCTTTCATTCTTTGCCACTAATAGCATTAATTCCGTTATTATTGCCATTGTTCCTGGCATAGAACCTGGCATTGTACCTGGCATTGCACCTGACATTGTACCTGGCAAGTTCCTGGCATTGTTCTTAGCATAGCACCTGGCATTATTCCAGCCATTACTCCTAGAATTGCACCTGCCATTGTACCTGCCATTTTTCCTGGAATTGTATCTGCGATTATCCCTGCCATTGTTCCTGGAAATGTTCCTGGCATTCTACCAGGCAACGTTTTTACCCAAACCCTACTTAATATACTCGTTTGTACCCAGGCTTGAACCAATAGACGACCAGGCCCCATCGAACATAAACATATACGTGGGAGGTGGCTCCTTGATCCACCCGAGTGTGGTGTTGACCACCGCGCACTACGTAGCCAAGGCTGGCAAGTTGCGTGTGCGCGCCGGCGAGTGGGACACGCAGACTACGAAAGAGATCTTCCCCTACCAAGACCGGGATGTGGCCAGCGTTGAGGTACACAAGGACTTCAATGGAGGTGAGTCCATGATGATGTTATCACGACTAAAGTCTTCGGCCAGTTCGCTCGAATTTCATTCAAACAACTCCAAAAACGACAAAGTTCCATACTAACTTTGTTGTTTTATATACCAGGTTATCTCCTTTAGGGAGTGGAGTTTCAAAAATCCTTTCTTAATGCTCCCCCCCACTTTATAAAATAAACCACTTTTCAAAATTTTAAGTCAGACAGTCAGCTTCTCCTTATATATATACAGATAATCATACATACACATAACATCATTGATAACCTGCAAAAAATAATACCTGCATTCTGGCGCAGGTAACTTGTTCTACGACATCGCCATCCTGTTTCTCACCAAGCCTATGACATTGGCGCCCAACGTGGGAGTTGCTTGCCTGCCGCCTCAGGGCGAGAAGGCGCCTGCAGAGGCACGCTGCTTTGCATCAGGCTGGGGCAAGGACAAATTCAGCAAGGAAGGGCAGTACCAGGTCATCTTGAAGAAGGTATCTTATTGATGATGTCATCTACACACTATAATCATTATCATAGCGGCCGTAAAACGAAGGCGAATTTTGCCCATAATTGCTATGTGGGACAAGCGTGTTAGCAATCGTAGAGCGCAGCTTTCGCGACAGGGATGTTACTGCCCATTCCTGCCACGTAGATTTGAGTTACAATGCCTCTAATGGATACACCGCCATCTGTCGGTTCTGGTACCTTAGTCTCCTACGACACCTGGTACAGGGGAGGTACTATTCTACTCTGCCAGCATCCCACGGTTAAATATATAAACATTCATGCATTGCCGACTTTCAAAAAACCACTTTACTTCCACTTTCAAGAATCCTATACTAAAGTCCTTAGGGAAAGCAGATATCCGGCTTGAGATTCCATTGTCAATTCGTTTAAGGGCAATTGTGTAAGATTTTAATCTTACACAATTGCCCTTAAACGAATTATTTATTTTAGGTAGTGTTCTATAAGCTTTTATACAATTTCCAGGTGGAAGTGCCAGTGGTCTCCAACAGGAACTGCAGGGATCTCTTGAGGAAGACTCGCCTGGGGAGGTTGTTTGAACTGCACCACACATTCATGTGTGCCGGTGGAGAGCCAGGAGTCGACACTTGCAAGGGTGACGGCGGTGCACCACTCGTGTGTCCCATCGAGGTGAGTGACCTTTCCGCACCGCCATTGCGGACACCTGCAAATGTGTCATAGCCTTTATATATATACCTAGTACCGTCCTGCGGTTTTATCTGCGTGAAGTTCTGGAACTTTCATACAAAGTTTGCACTCCCCTTCTACCCCTTTAAAGGATGATTTTCGAAAAGATATTTTACACGTGTATCATGACTTATCATTAAAAAACTTTATACAAAATTTTAGCGTTGGGAAGAGTTGTTCAGGCGACTGTCTATTTGTGTTGAAATGCCAAAACAAACTCAGCATATATCACTTTGACAGCTGACAAAATGGCCGCTAGATAAACAAGTGTTGCCAACTTAAAGTTGTATAACACTAAAAAAACATCCTTTATATGTACATATTTTGACGGGCCCGTTGGCGTAGATGGTAGTGATCCTATCAGGTCCGCTAAAAGTCGTCGGTTTGATCCCCACCTACGACCTATATTAAAATGTTCACAGCTGTAATTCAGCGTCTACCAATACCTCTGCTGCTAACAAAATATTTGTCCCCAGTTCCAAAAGGATCGATATGTCCAGAACGGTATGGTAGCCTGGGGGATCGGGTGCGGCGAGAACGGGACTCCAGGCGTGTACGTCGATGTGGGGATGCTCCGCGACTGGATCGACAACAAGGTCGCCGGGAAGGGTTACGACGTGGGGGTCTATTCCAATTATTAGACGAGAAATAAATAAATAATTTTTTGTATTTTTCATAGTAAAAATAGAATTGTTTCATTTAAGTCAGCGTCAAAAATAAACCTCTTATAATCACTTTTAAATCGTAGAAGTATAAAATGTCTTTTTTTATATTTGAAATGTTAAATATATTCTTAGAGATCGCTGTGGTATAAAAGATGATGTTGTGACAACATCGAAGAGAGTAAAAAATTTAAAGTTGAGATGGTTTAAGTAGAAAGGATGGATGAAAGTAGAATGACTGCACAAATATACAGAACGGAAGTGAATGGAAGATAGTTAGATAGAAGGAAGTTGGTATAGGACGACCGAGGCGGATATATCTTAACCAGGTAGAAGAGGAATAAAGAAGGGCCAGTTCAGAAGTACCAAGAATAAACGAACGTGTATGTAAGGACTAATGCGAGAAAGGGAAGCGAGAGAGGTTTGCCAAGATTGTAACAAGTGGAGATCCATAGTCTCTGCCTACTCTACTCTATGTATGTCTTTTTTTTATAAAAAGGGGAGGGGATGGACAGCAGCGAGCACGGCAATTATGGACAAAAGACCTCCTATTTTGGAGAGGCTTATGTCCAGCAATGGACTTTCAATGGCTGGTGTGATGATGATAATGATGTACTAGAAGAAAAATGCGTGATATGTAAACATGATTTGTATGTTTGTTACAAATAAACTCAGAAATTGCTGATTTAACTGATTTCGAAAACTCATTCATCAATAGAAAATGATATCATCTGCAAGTGATATAGTTAACATATTGTGTCACCACTTTGCCACAGGAACTGTAATTACGTGAGTAAATCCGCGGAGCGCTGCTATAACTAGCGATACTCGAGATTTCTCAAATGATATGAAATTACCCTTGACCCTGATGATCCTGTTGATCGTGATATCTTAGGGTCAAAAGTCATTGGAACAAATTAAGTCATTAAGTGGCCTACTTTAAATCTGGTCCGCCCGGATCATTTATTTTTATGTCAAGTTCATTGAATGTTCAAAAAATTTATTCTTTTCATTCGCTCATTCATTACATTCATTCATTCATTCATTCGAACATTCATACATTTATTCAAGCGGTCTCTATAAGTTTGTTTGTCCACTTGGTCTAACAAAAAATCGTTACAGCCATTGAAAGTCCACTGCTGTACACAGGTTTCCCCAAGAAAGAAGGAAGAGGGAATTGCCGCGCTGGGCAAACATGTTGGCAATCGCAGAGCGCAGCTTTTGCGACGGAGATGCTGCTGCCCATCCCCATCCTATTACAGCTACACTGCCTCGGATGGATATACCGCCATCTGTCGGTTTCTGTATCTCAGTCGCTATTTACGACACATGGGGAAAGGCAAGAGAAGGTATACTTCTACTCTGCGATATCTCACGCCTCCTGGTGACGATGATATATTTTCGTTAGGATCTACGGATGTCCGGATATATGGGTGTACGGATGCGTGGATGTATGGATATTTCGGTGCGTGGATGCCTGGATGTA
>JACJUM010003272.1:6352791-6370448 GCA_020976665.1 Heortia vitessoides | reverse complement strand
AGTGCTTAAAGTTAAAATTTTCATTCTGTAGGTTGAACATAAATATATATATATACATTATAACAGGCATCTTTACCAACATCGATATTAGAGGTTCGTACTTATATTTTGTTATATTCAAAGAAATGATATTTGCTTTTTACCCTCGCCACTGAAAATGCGAAAATAATTCAGATTTCACTTGACTATTTAAAAAAAAATGAACGGTCATGTTACTATACGATCTGACTTTTACATATTTAATAACTAACCACCCTCCCCGTGAGGTACCGGCAGAGTAGTATAGTACCTCCCTCGATAGCAGTTGTGTGAGGTGGCAATAACATAAATAAGCTTTTTAATTCTTTTGTGTCTGTCTGTTTGATGTAAACTCCGAAACTGCTGGGCAGATTTTAACGGGGCTGTGCTATAAAAAACAGATTAATTTATTGATATTATAAATAATTAGCGACCAGCTCCGGCTTCGCACACGTGCGGTAGACATTGGTAAAGATAAAATACCGTGAGGCCGGTCGAGTAGAATAGTACCTCCCATTATACCAGGTGTCGTAAGAGGCGACTAAGGTACCAGAACCGACAGATGGTATATCTATCCGAAACAGTACAGCTCAAAATCAAATGCATGGGGCGGGGATGGGCAGCAGCATCCCCGTCGTGCAATCTGTGCTCTACGATTGCCAACACGCTTGCCCAGCGCGGCAGTTATGGGCAAATGGGCCTAGCCGAGAGGTACCGGCAGTGTAGAACAGTATCTCCCCCTGTACCAGGTGTGGTAAACAGCGAATAAGGTACCAGAACCGACAGATGGCGGTATATCTATCCGAACAATGCAGCTCAAATGCAAAAGGCGGAGATGAGTAGCAGCATTCCCATCGCGAAAGCTGCGCTCTAAGATTGCCAACACGCTTGCCCAGCGCGGCATTTATGGGCAAAATACCTCCTTTCTTGGAAAAGCCTATGCCCAGCCGTGGACTTTTAACATGATGATGATGAAATTTTTAAATGATGTTAAACATTTTAAGATAAACCAAGTAATGTAACACTAGAATTTACGTTATAAAAATATCGATAAAAACAATCCGCGATGATATGTGCACGTTTATCTCGGAAGGATAACCCGCAGCAACATATTTTATCTTTTACATATTACAAAAATACACGAGTTATTTACCGAGCCATTCATCCAGTGCAATATTATATTATTATGTTGGTGAAGTAGAGTCGTTTGGTGTTTCTACAGCTCTCAATTAATAAATCAAATAAAAATATTTATATTTGACAGGCCCGATCCCCGCCCGATGAAATTACCGCGAATATCGCAGCCCTTAGCCGCCCTATCACAACACGATCATTGACACTGCACATGCATTCGTATAATAGAGCAGTACACCGCGTTCGCCGGCGAACGCGTGCAGTCCTTGTTCCTACGAGCGATAACCGGCAGCCCTATAGCTGCCGGGCTCTCTGCAGCCGTCGTCTTTTGCTGAATTTTCACAATTAAATTCCTCCCCAACGATAGCCGTCCGAGCCGAGGTCGAGCCTTTAGAGGCGCCCTCGGGCGATCGCCGTCGATCCCGCGAGCCTTGCGGGCGCGACCTATGAGAGGCATCGCCCTCTTTTTCGGTGGCGCTGGAATTGACGTCTGAGTAGTCCAGCAATAGGTTCGTCCAAAAAAAAATACAGGCCCGATGATCCTATCTTGTGCCAAGGGTCGTGGATTGGATTCCTATCCAGACCAAATATTCTTATGATGATGTTTGTGTTTGTACCTCCTCCATAAACTGGCACAATTCCATCGAGTTTGGGCTCGTTTTTTATTACTATTTGTTGATTTCATTAATATAGGGCAAAGACTATAATGACGTTAAAACATAATGTCGGTTGGATTATAATAATGAATTTTCTTTTTTTTAGATGCAGCTCATATTTTGGGGGGTTTTAATTTTGGGCGCATATGCTGTTCTTGGTAAGTATAATTAATAATTAGGTAATTATAAGTGGAGGCCCGGCGGTCGAAATCCGACCATAATTAATTACTATTTAAAGTTATGACTGCGAGACTGTATGCGAGAAACCGTATTAAGCGTGATCGTCTTGAACGGCTTCTACTGTAACAGTGATAGTTACGTTCCGCTTTTTCAGCACAATCACGGTTAGCTGCAGAAGGCATGTACTGCCAGACAAACAGCCGGGAGAAAGGTGTATGCTCGAAAGAAAGCACATGTACTACAAACACAGAACCGGAATCGAGTGAAAGTGACGGAGCCGGCTTATTAGATATGAGATCGCTCATGTAAGTTAACTAAGATTTTCATCATACCAGTCATTGGAAGTCCACTGCTGGACATAGACCACCCTAAGAAGGGGGGATTCTTGCCCATAATTGCCGCGCTGAGCAAGCGTTTTGGCAAACGCAGCACGCAGTTTTCGCTAAAGAAATGCTGCTGCCCATCCACACGCAATTGAGTTACACTGTCTCGGATGGATATACCGCCATCTATCGTTTCTGGTACGTTAGTCGCGTTACGAGACCTGGCACAGGGGTAGGTACTATTGTACTCTGCCGGTTCCTCTTGACAAAACTAAGATAATATGAAATATGATAGAACCTTCACAAAATACATTTGCATTGGTACCTCGCTTCATCATTGTGTACGGTTTGAAGGGTGAAAGAGAGGTAGTGAAAGTCTAAGTGATTCAAGTCACAAGATTGGCAACGCGCTAGTGATATCCTTCAGATAATACGAGCATATATGTTTTGTAACTGGTTGTTCTATATATATATATAAATATATATATATATATATATATATATATATATACCAAGATAATATAATCTTATATATATACCAAGATATATATATAAGATTATATTATCCAATGTGTAATTTGGACGACACAGTCAATCAAACACAATTGAGTTTCTCTGTAAGAAAAGACTTATTTCGTTAATTTAAATGTACGCTACCTAACAAACAATGAAACAAGTGTTAATAATACCTTACATACCTGTAAGAAAAGAAACATTTAATGTTATTATTTACAATGTCAGTTCCAAATCACAACTACATATTTTAGTGGTATTTTATTTAAACAAGTAATTTCTCAGATTATGACAATGTGACGTTTTTAGGTTATAATTATTTTACCACAGATAAAATTGAATAACATTAGACGCGTGACTGCGCGGGAAAATTTAAACTACGAAAAATATATTTTACACATATATTATAGTTATTTATTTATTATAGGTTCACCGGCAAACAATGTAAGGAAGGACTTGTATGCTGTAAACAACCCACCCAGCCTTCGATAGCACCCCGTCCTACTCAAGCTGTCGATAACCCAGTGAGTCTTCCTTCATACTTTCATTCCGAATGAAAATAATACGTCTATTCCAGCGCTCAATGAAGCGATGCAGCTCATTAACAACGTTTTACCACTACAGCTATTGGAAGTCCACTGCTGGACATAGGCCTCCCTAAGAAAGGGGGAATTTTGCCTATTATTGCGGCGCTGGGCAAGCGTGTTGGCAATCGCAGAACGTAGCTTTCATGAAGGGGATTCTGCTGCCCATCTCCAACATGAGCATTTGAACTACACTATTGTGGATGGAAATATCGCCATCTGTCGGTTTCAGTACCTTAGTCGCCTTTTACGAAACCTGGTAGAGAGGAGGTACTATTCTATTCTGCCGGTACCTCACGGCAATGCTTGTATGCTGACTCTATAATATAAAAAAACGTCGTAGGTACCAGCAAACATTTCCAACATTACCTAAATCGCCTAAAGAAAGTTTTACGCTAGAACGGCTGGAAAGATCTGGATGGAAATTGGCACAGAGATCAGTGATAGAGTTTTTTTTTTTCGGACGAACCTAGTGCTGGACTACTCAGACGTCAATTCCAGCGCCACCGAAAAAGAGGGCGGGGCCTCTCATAGATGAGAGGACCGATGCCCGTAATAATCCTGCGTGCCCCGCGGTCGCGCCCGCAATGGCTCGCGAGATTTGAGCGGGACCGACGGCGTGACCGAGGGCGCCTCTAGAGGCTCGACCTAGGCTCGGTCGCCGTCGTTGGGGTTGAATTTACTATGAATGAATTAAATTAAAACAAGAGAGGACGGACAGATTGAGCCCGACAGCCCTAGGGCTGTCGGTTATCGCTCGTAGGGGCAGGGACTTCACGCGTTCGCCGGCGAACGCGGTGTACTGCTCTGTTATACGAGTGCATGTGGAGTGTCAGTGGTTATTTTGTCGGGAGGGTCGTCTAAGACGTGACGCGGTCTACGAGATCGGACGTTGTGATAGAGTTCAACACAGGTTACTTTTTATAGCGAAAAAATTA
Source organism: Heortia vitessoides (assembly GCA_020976665.1). Classification (NCBI taxonomy): domain Eukaryota; kingdom Metazoa; phylum Arthropoda; class Insecta; order Lepidoptera; family Crambidae; genus Heortia; species Heortia vitessoides. The sequence continues at coordinate 6,366,102 of JACJUM010003272.1, read as the reverse complement.
CCACAGGATAGATTTGACGGGCCCGTTGGCGCAGAAGGTAGTGATCCTATCTTGAGCGCCATAGGTCGTGGGTTCGATCCCACCCAGAGCATTTATATGATGATATTTCTGTTTGTTCTGTGTCTGAGTGTTTTATAAATGTATTTAATTAGTACATATGTGATTTCTATGTTCTCTGGCGTCAGTCACACAGGTGCTTTAAGCGACTTACCACGGAGTCAGGTCGATGTATGAGATGTTGTGGGAATTCATTTTAAGATCGGGCTTTTCTTTTCTCTATAGATCCGTCACGTGTTTTTTAATCAGTTTAACTGCCAGGAAACGTCATGAAATTCTTAACGAAATAACAAGAGTTCCCCAGGGATGCGATATATAACCCCCAGTTTTAGGTGGAAAGGTGAAAATTAATATTATTTTTATTAAACAGATGCTGAGGAGAAATCGCAAGCAAAGACGTTGTGGTTGGATAAATAGAAATGGTGTTGACAATCAGAGGGCGCAAGTGGGCCACGCGCGCCTCGGGGAGTTTCCTTGGACTGTCAACATTAATCTGTATGTGGTGTTTCAGTTATTTTTTACAGTAAAAAATATTACCATTCATTTTCTTCGTATTGACGTGACAACGTCTTATAAATTGGTTTGCCGGGTGACATTTCAAGAAACTGCGTTACGCTCCGCTCACGTTATGCGCTCACAATGAGAGCGAGTGAGAGGCATGCGTCCATTCCACTCAGGCATGGTTAGCCCGCCTAAGAGCGAGAGAGACAGACATAAAAAGTAAAAGGCACGCGTCCCTTCCACTTGAGCACAGTTAGCCCGCCTAAGAGCGAGAGAGACAGAGCGAGAGAGATAGGCATACACACCGGTTCATGTCTTGCGCTTCTATTTCCCTTAGGCACATTAAAATTATTTTACCTCTCAAAGTCGTTGTCACGTAAAACTTTCGCCTGTATACCGACTTTTTTATATATTATTTGTATTTGTTCTGTAACTGGGTGTTCTAGATGTCCTCTGCCGAACATAGGTCTCCTCAAGAAGGGGAATTTTGGCAATTATTGCTATCTAGAGCAAGCATGTTAGAAATCGCAGAGCGTATGTTTCGCGATAGGGATGCTTTTGCCCATTTCCGGCCTTTGCATTTGAGCTACACTGATTCGGATGGATATACCGGTTTCTTTTAGTTCTGGTACCTTAGTTGCCTCTTAGGACACCTAATACAGAGGGAGATACTATTCTACTCTGTCGGTATCTCAAGGCTTGTATTTATACTAGCTGTGCCCGGGACTTCGCGTGGTTGTCGGAAACTCTATCGAGATTATTTTTTGATTGCTCACGTTGGTTTATGTTATTGTATAATCGTGAATAAATATTTTTTAAATAATATGTAAAAAAATAATGTATATAAACTTGTATATGTATGTATGTATATAATAATGTATTTATATAAACTTTGACCCATTACATTAAAAATGTAATGGGTCAAAGTACTTCGGCATAAACTTTTATTTAAAATAAAGCACGCTGTATTCAACCGTTCCGTAGGGAGCCGACCACGCGTCTGAGCCGCGCGGCATGGTACCTCGCAAAGATACACTCGCGAGTGGTAGTGGCAAGCACGGCGGTGGGGCGAGATCCCACCTCCCCCTGACCCGCCGCCGCGCGGCCTGCTTGCATATTATAATGGTAGCAAGCCTTCTTCGACAAAAAATGTTATTATGAGTAAATCTTGAGAGATAGACATAAACTGTCACGGACTTTTTTTTATTATTAAAAAGGAATAATTATTTCATACATAGTTTTTGAATAACTTAAACCGTTTATGCAGCGCATGCGGCGAAAGACCTCAAATGTGAATAATTTTCCCCGTTTTTGCAATATTTCTCACTGACGATTCGCTCCTATTGGTCTCAGTGTAATGTTATATAGCCTAAAGCCTTTCTCTATAAATGGACTATCCAACAAAAATAGAATTATTCAAATCGGACCAGTAGATCCTGAGATTAGCGCGTTTAAACAAACAAACTCTTCCACTTTATAATATTGGTAGAGATATAATTAAGTATTATTATTAACGCCAAATAGCAGCGTTCGCATAGTTGTACTCTGGGTTGAAGAGTGAGAGAGGCAGTATAATAACTGAATAATGTGACATAAAATCTTTAAGTCATAAGGTTGGCAACGCGGTAGTGATATCTTTGTGATATTACGAGCGTCTATAGACTGCAGTGACGCTTACTATCACGCGGAATGTATATTTGATGTCCAAAACATAAGCGCATCAAGCTACTTATCCTGGAGTCAGATATTAATTAACAAGGTGTGTGAATTTATCAGTTCATCACAGTAGCTGAAGGAACTTTGCCTATAATTGCCGCGCTAGGCAGTAATGGCATTCTACTATTGCGAATACATCTGCCCACCTTATATATACAAGTGCGTTGGCGCTGGACGAATATTTGTATTTGTTCTGTCACTGGGTGTTCTATACATATTGATCACCATCATCATATCAGCCAATGGAAGTCCACTGCTGGACATAGGGTTACTCAAGAAAGGGGAAAATTTGTCCATAATTAATGCTAATGGGAATGCCGCGCTGGGCAAGCGTGTGGGCTATGGTAGAGCGTAGCTTTCGCTACGGAAATACTGCTGGTCTTCTCTGCCCAGTTGCATTTGAGGTACACTGTTTAGGGTAGGATAGGGAAGGGATATATCGCTATCTTCCGGTTGCTCACGGCAGAGTTAATACGTACGTGCATTTTAAGAATTCGGTTCTATGCACCCGGTCTAATGAGACTTGTAGACCGAAGCCAACCCGTAGAACCTTTTACTGGAGGTAGACCTCGTACAAAGGTCACCTGCATTGGTACCTTACTCTCACTTATTCCCACCGCCAAATAGCAGTGTTCCTGAAGTCCTTGAAGGGTGCGAGAGGCAGTGAAATTACTGGAAAAATGTGACAAAGTATCTTCAGTTCACAAGGTTGGCGACACGCTAGTGATATCTTCGTGATGACACAAGCGAATGATGTCTTTGTTGTCTTCATAATATGTATATATAAAAATCCATTGATATATTCCAGGGTTAATTGAACTTTTATGTTCCAGGATTGTAAATTCCGGAGATATACCCACAGTTCGCTATATAGCCACCGGCTCGCTCATACACAGCCGGGTGGTCCTTACAGCCGCGCACATCATCCGTGACATCGCCAACCAGAGCGACCTTGCAGTTGCTATAGCCGACCACGACTTGCAGCAGAAAATCCTCGACAGAGTGCTGATAAAAGTTGAGAGCGTGAAGTCACATGAATATTTTAACCCAAGTAAGCCTTTTTTACATACCTCAGTGTACGTCTTTGACTAACTTGGGTTATTAACAATGACATGGCAGCGTAACATGGTAGGGACCACACTATTGACTTCATGAGCCTACTTAAAACAGCCCAACGAGCTATGGAGAGGGCGATGCATGGAGGTTTTTTTTGCATGATTGAATCAGGAATGAGGAGTTCCGTGACAGAACCAAAATTACCGATCTATATCGGTAATTTTGGTTCTGTAATTTTGGTTCTAACAAGCCGGTCTATACCAGCTTGTTAGTAAGTTGAAGTGACAGTGGGCAAGCATTTAGGACGCAGACCCGATGGCTGATGGAGCCGTAAGGCTGAAATGGAGACCACGTACCGGCAAGCGCAGCGTTACGGGTTCACCCATGAGGTGGATAGACTACAACCGATCCTGTTAGAGATCACTTGGAGAGGCCTAAGTCCAGCAGTGGATGTCCAACAGCTAAAATGATGACAATAAAGGTTATTTAAGTCGTACCAGTCGAGAGATTCTGCCATATGTAATTAATAACAATATCCCACAACATCTCATACATTGACCTGACTACGTGATAAGTCGCTTAAAGCACTTGTGTTACGAATGCCAGACAACAGAGGAATCACAAATATACTACTTAAATAAATAGATTTAACACCCAGATACAGAACAAACACAAATATCATCATATAAATGTATGTCCTGCGTGGAAATCAAACACACGACCCTTGGCGCACATGATAGGGTCACTACCATCTGCGCCATTGGGCCTAGACTGCAGGCACCTCCCCCCTCTATATCCAACTGTTATCTTCATTTATTTATTACTAGCTATTGCCCCGCGAATTTGTTTGCGCTTGCTTAGTACTTCGAGTGTACCATTTCCTTCTATAGGGTTTCATCTATCTTTACACATGCCTAAATTCACGTCATCTAGACATCTAGGCTTAGTCTAGACGCGTTTCAGACACACAGCTGTGATGCTAATTATAAATAGGTATAGTTTTTCGATAGGTGTTTGAAAATTTCGGCGTTATAGGCCGAAGTATATAAAACATATAACGAAAAACGTGTGTTCACATAAAATAAAGAAATCTTTAGTACTTTGTAATTTGATAAACTTACAGAGATGATCTATGAAAATATATTTTTTCAGCTAACCTTGCTAACGACGTGGCTCTATTGGTCCTGAAGAACCAAGCCCCGTACCGCTCTTACTTGAGTTACGCTTGTTTGCCACCACCTAGCACACGACCAGCATCAAACTCCAAGTGCTTTGTGAGCGGCTGGGACGATGACAGTTCCAGTTCTGTTATGGCCAAGGTAATGTATGATATGTAGAATCCAAGGTAGCGAGAGGTAACGGCAGAGTACAGTAGTACCTGTCACTATTACTCGTACATGTGTCGTATGAAGCGAATGAGGTACCAACAGACGGCGGTATATCCAACCGAAATAGCACAGCTTAAATACTATTGGGCGGCGATGGGCAGCACCATCCTCGTCGCGATGCTGCGTTGTAATGGCCACCATGCCTGCCCAGCGCGGCAATTATGGGCATGTGTCCTCTCATCTTGGGGAGGCCTATAACTGGACTTTCTATAGCTGATAGCAGCATTCTCTCTCCGATTGCTACCACGACATTTCTCCTTGAGGAGTCTTACATCCAGTGATGGATGTTCTACTATTGCTTTTTTAATGAGCCGTAGAAGGTAGGTAACATGAGATAGACCGCATACTAACGTCGTCAGCATTGGGTACTAATTCACTCTCATTCTCACCTATTTCTAATGCCAAATAGTAGCTATCGCATTGCTGTGTTCCGGTATGAAGGGTGAGAAAGGGAGGGTAATTACTGGGTAATGTGATATATTATCTTCAAATCACAAGGTTCAGAATGTGTTATTGATATGATATCTTTGTGATATTATAACCGTCTATAGGCTGCAGTGACGCTTGCTATCACACGCACTGTATGCTTGTTTGTCGATCTGGTGGAAAAATAAGACTGCATTAAGATTGATCACAACGTCGCTGCGACTGGCTTGTTCAAGTATCAAAAGAGGTACCGCGACATCTCATCCAGAAGTTGAGACTCTAAGACTTTTAGTAAACGAGTCTCGTGTTTAGAGAGTCGTAGAGAGGGATCCTGAAACCCAACGGTTTTAGAGGCATTCCCTCCCGCGTACTTTAAGGTTGTGGAATTAGCTTTCTGTGAACGTTTAACCAGATATGAATAAATTAGGGTTTTTTAAATGGGAGTAAAGTCGCTTTATAGGTATCTCCTCCGAACTTAACCTTCCCCTTTACTTATTGGGACTTACCCACAATTGAGAGAAGTACGTGTTTTGTTTATTCTCAGCTGGTACATGTCCATATTTATTTTATTAATTAGCAAGTTGAAGTGGTGGAACTCAGGTCTGCTGGCCGATGGATCTAAAGGTTCTGGTACGGAGACCAGGTGCCGGGAAGCGCAGCATAGGATACCCACCCATAAGGTAGACAAGTGATCTGAGTGAAACCGCAGAATCTCGCTGGACGCAGGCCAAATATAACCGGTTCTATTGAAAATCACTTGAGGCTTTTATCCAGGCCGGTATCTCATGGCCGGCCTTCATGTTCTTACTAAATTTGTTACAGGTCGAAGCGTCTGTGATTGCAGACGACACCTGTCAGAGCATGCTCCAGAGATCATCGCTGGGAGAGGCATTTCAGCTGGATAATTCATTTGTGTGCACTATGAATCCAGGCATGGTTTCTTGCTCCACCGGCGTGGGATCACCGCTTGTATGCCCCATACCGGTAAGTTTTCCACAATAGTAGAATGCCAGCAATACTTGTAAAGCGAAGACCTTCTTAAGGTACATCTCATACAAACGTCGTCTGCATTTGTAGCAGTGTTCGCATTGCTGTGCACCGGTCTGACTGTTTACTGAGGCAGTGAAACTACTGGGTAATTTACATAATATTTTCAAGTCACAAGGTTGGCAATAAGTGATATTCTAGTGATATCTTAAAGCTGTTGTGACACTATTAGGTGAATTATGTCCTTGTTTGTGGACCTGTTCTAAATAAAAAAAAAAACTTAGGTGCAGTCAAATGGTAGTCTAAGGGTCAGTGCCTCAGTAGGTTTGATTGAGCATTTATGGTATCTCTAGCATGTGCAATGAAAACAAACAAGGCGTGATGGGCAGCAGCATCCCCGTCGCTACAACTGCGCTCTGCGATTGCTAACACGCTTGCCCAGCTTGGTAATTATGGGCAAAGTTCCCCTTTCTTGGAGAGACTCATGTCCAGCTGTGGACTTTCGGACAGTAGAGGCCGGATGGTCTAGCCCACCCCAGGATGTTATACCAATCCTTGGCACACAAGATAGGAACACTACCACATGTTTCCTTCATGATGAGACTCGACGTACGTTGTACGATGTACGTTAAGTTGTAGAACTTCTATGCTAACTTTGCTACTACCTTAAAGGATGATATTTGAAAAAATATTTTTTACATGTGTGTTATGACTTTAAATGAAGAACCTTTATACCGAACTTCATTCGAAATTCGAATAACTTTAAAAACTGCAAAGTTTCATACTACCCCATTTTACCCCCTTAAGGAGTGATTTTTCTTAATGTGGGGACCACTGCGTTATAAAAGGAGTCCGCGTGCAAAATTTCAAGTTCTGACTCGTATAGTTTAGGCCCTGCGTTGATGTGTCATATATTCAACTTTTTTTTGCAGGATCAACAGGGTCGATTTGTACAAAGTGGGGTTGTTTCATGGGGCGGCAGTTATGGGGATGGGGTTCCAGCAGTCTACACTGACATTTCCTATATGCGGTCATGGATAGACAACAAGATGGCGGGATTAAATTACGACATCTCATCCTATACTGATTACTAATTTTTATATTGTATTGTGTTTGTATTACTTTTTTTACACTAAAATAATTGAAACCCACCACAGATTATATTCCTCACCACTTTTGATAATTTATTTATTAAATTAAACTCAAAATATACTTTATTAAAGTAAGCACATCCGAATAATTAAAAAAAATTGTAAATAAAAACAATAATATTTTCATAATAAAAATTAATATAGAATCTACTACTTTCTATTTTATTTATTATTCTGATGATCCTGACCAACAGCAGTGTTCGCATTGGTGGTTGGTTTCGGTTTGACTGGTGACAGTGAAACTACTGGGTAATGTAACATGATATTATTATATATGATGTACGTTATTATATAAAATACATTCTGATGCTTAAGTACCTAAACTAGGTCTAGCCTGTTCTTTATAATAGATAGGAGGTAAAATAATGCATCCGGTTTTTTGCACCTAACTTCGACACCAAACGACAAGAAAACAAATATTAACTGCACAATAAATAAGATTTTAAAATATAACGTTAACTCCAACCTCGAAATACTACATATATATCAGTCTAAAATCTTAAGAATAATAACCATATGGTATATGACCAATGAGAGGTTGCACCTTGATTTACAAATTCCCACAATCAAAGGAGAATTTATTTCAAGGAGATCAATTCCTAAACCGTGCCAATGAACTCACTGTAGACCTGGTAAAAACGAAAACTACATTTTAAGATTAAAAAGAAAAACGCCTCTAGACTCATACCCGTGACTCAAAAAGGCATGGACATGTGACACCATAAGTGTTGGTTCTGACCTGCCCATTGAGTGGCCAGGTCACTGGATTTGGACCACAAACAGCTACAAGTGTTGCTGAATGTCCAAAGGTGGCAAGATTGCGGTAAATAACATAAAAATTGGTTGCCTGTAAAGTCGGTATACGGCCGAAAGTTTTACGTGACAACGACTTTGAGTGGTAAAATAATTTTAATGTGAATATTCATTCGTATAGTAGGAATAAGGATGAAATAATAGTAACAATTTAAAACATTGATTTATACAAAGAATTATATTTAAAACATTAATTTATACAAAGAATCTCGCACTGAATTTCATATTAACAAAATTTTATTTTTACCTTTACACATACATACGTATTTATATACAAATATACATACAATAACCTGCAATACATTTGCGTAACACACGCGCACATAACGCGAGCGGAGCGTAACACAGTTTCTTGAAGTGTCACCCGGCAAACCAATTTATAAGACGTTGTCACGTCAAAAGAAAACACAAAAATATACAATACAAACGAATATATAAAATCAAAATAGATTTACATTTAAAGAGAAATAAGTATGAAAAGATAAAATATAGAAAATAAGACTAAGGCGAGAAGATGACGGTCAATTACGTGCTTTCCTCATAGCTACGGCGTAACATGACTCAGCTGAAGAGGAATGCTATAGCTGCCGATAGGAAGCTAGTTCCTATCGGAAGACCAGCGCTGGATGCCTTTAATCAATAAAGATATGAATATTTAACAGTAAATAAACGAAGATCTACCGTGTGGTAGTGGCGGCTAAGGTATCAGAACCGACAGATGGCAGTGTAACTATACGAAACAGTGTAGCTCAAATGCACAGGGCGTGGATAGGCAGCAGCATCTCTATCGCGAAAGCTATGCTCTGCAATTGTCAACACGCTTGCCCAGCGCGGCAATTATGGGCAAAATCACTCTTTTCTTGGAGAGGCTTATGTCCAACTGTGTAATCGCAGAGCGCAGCTTTCGCGACGGGGATGCTGCTGCCCTATGCATTTGAACTGCACTGTTTTGGATGGATATACCGCCATCTGTCGGTTCTGGTATCTCAGTCACCACTTACGACACCTGTTGCAGTGGGAGGTACTATTTTATACTGCTGGTGATATGTGAATTGATATCAGCTCATTATTCTTTCGTGGCAATAACTATCGAAACATCTGGTGTATGGAATAAGGAAGGAAACTGCTTTATTAAAGAATTAGGAAGGCGTTTGGTGGACCGGGGATTGGATTACAGCTTCGGGGCTTTTCGGCTGCAGAGGATCTCGCTTGCTGTGCAGCGTGGAAATGCTGCAAACACTCTGGGGACCTTTGGGTCGGACAAGTCTCTTTTATGGAATGCATTATTTTTTTTAGAATAATAAACCTAATGTAATACAATATACTTTCAGATAATAATAAAAAAAATACAATATGTAATTAATTTAATTATTAAATCGTTGGTAATTTAAGTTTAATCATACCTTACCTACTGTAGAGGGCAGCACGCGTCTATGAGATCCTCGCATGGATCGTGCAATGAGACGTGGCTGTAAAAAAATTACAAAACATTATTTAATTATACAAATTATCACAATTGATTGTAAATTGTTTTAACACCAAGTTTAATGGCGCTTGTTTTACGGTTGTTAAAGAACAGAGTAATTGTATTATTAAGTTAGATAAAAATACACAAAAATGTTCATTCTAAATATTTGACGGAGCCGATGGCGCAGATGGGCGGTGGTCCTGAACGCCAAAGGTCGTGGATTCAAACCTAACACTGGACAAATATTATATTAAGAATATTCCGACGGTCATATATTCAATTGTCGTAAGGAACAATGTGCAGTTTTACAGAAAGAACAAAATAGAAAATAAAATTAATTAATTTGTCAAATACTTTATTTGAAAAACTGTTTATAAATATTTTATTTTAGCTGTTTTTTACGAATATTATTACAATTTAATCCTCTTTAACTCAACAACAGACATAAATAAATAAATACAAAAAGTTTTGCCCATATGCCACAAACGCCAATTGATTTTTTTACCGTCAATTTGTGGCCGGTTGTTAGAAAAGTAGTGATTTCTCGGTTGTCTGATGTCCGTAACAAGTGCTTTGAGCGACTTATATCGGTGTCAGATCAATATGTTATCAAGCCCCGCCCGATAAGATTACCGCGAAAATTGCAGCCCTTCCCCGTCCTCTCACCGGCACAACACAATCATTAACACTGCACATGCATTCGTACAATAGAGCAGTACACCGCGTTCGCCGGCGAACGCGTGCAGTCCCTGCCTCCACGAGCGATAACCGGCAGCCCTAGAACTGCCGGGCTCACTCCGTCCGTCCTCTTTTGCTGAATTTCATAATTAAGTTCACCCCCAACGATGGCCGCCCGAGCCTAGGTCGAGCCTCTAGAGGCGCCCTCGAGCGATTGCCGTCGATCCCGCTCAGATCCTGCGAGCTTTGCAGGCGCGACCGTAGCTAAACGCGCGGGCGCGGCCGCGAGGTACGCAGGACAAATACGGGCATCGGAGCTCTCATCTATGAGAAGCTCCGCCCTCCTTTTTCGGTTGCGCAGGAATTGACGTCTGAGTAGTCCAGCAATAGGTTCGTCCAAAAAAAACATATTCTCAGGCAATCTACACTGTTCGAAATGATGTGTTCGGGTTTGAGAGAGGCAGTAAAACAACCTGTGTACACTCAACAAAAATAATCGTCGCGACACCACACTGTTCAATGCGAAATAAAAAGACGTAACGGAAATAACTGGCTTGCTTTCTATGACCTTTTGGTCTTAATAAAATTATTACCGGCTAACCCCTTTCGCAACGCGCGAAAATTACTAGATAATGTGACGTAATATCTTCAAATCACAAGGTTGGCAACGCGCTAGTGATATCCTTGTGATATTCCGAGCTTCTATATAGTGCGGTAAAGCTGATTATCATGCGGGCTGTATTCATATTTATCGACTTAGTAGTATATAAAAAGAATGTCCTGAGCGCAAGTCGATCAGCCCTTGACATAATACTCGTATACATATTTGAAACACCCAGATGGAGAACCAACACGAAGTTTTAATTATAGTCTCTGTCTACTCCGATAAGACTTAGGCGTGATGTATGTATGTATAGATAACTGAAGAAATATCATCATCATCATATCATCCTTTTAAAGTCTACTATCGAGCATAGGCCTTCCCATGATAGGGGATTTTTCGCCCACAATTGCCGCGTTGGGCAGGCAGTGAACAAACACAAACGTTTGTCCTGGATTGGGATCAAACGAGGTACGGACACTACCGAAGAGTCATAGGGTCAGCAAAATCTTACCCTCCCATATACATGTAGAACGTGTTGGATACATATTGCTCGCACTGATCATAAGGTATACACATTCCTTCTTCGCCATCTTCTGTTTTGCACGGTTTTTCTGTAAAGAAACGTGAAATTATCATCATCATTATCAAAGCAGCCGCAGTAAACCCTCCTGTGGATATAGACCTCCCCAAAAATGGAGAAATTATTCTCCATTTTTGGGCCGGCTGGGCAGGCGTGGTGTTGTTCGCAGAGCGCAGCTTCGTGATGTAAATGCTGCTACCCGTCCCCGCCTTGTTGCATTTAAGCCATGTTGTTTCAGATGGTTATACCACCATCGGTTCCGGTACTTCAGTCGCCTATCAGACATCTGGTACAGGAGAGGTTCTGTTCTACTCTGAATGTACCCCCATGGCTTCGAAATCATCCATACCTTCGTCCACATAAATGTCGATTTGATAAATAACATTACTATCTTTACGACGTGAGTTACCGGCAGAGTAGAATAATACCTCCTCCTGTACCAGGTCTCGTGAAAGGCAACTAAGGTACCAGAACCGACTGATGGCGGTAAATGTATCCGTAACAGTGTAGCTCAAATGCACAGGGCGAGAATGGGCAGCAGTAGCAAGCTTACCCACACTGCAATTGTGGACGAAATTCCCTCCATTTGGGGAGGCCTATGTCCAGCAGAGGACTTCCAATGGCTGTAATGATGATGATTTTCTGGGATCAATACCATCTGCGCCACCAGGCCCGTCGATATTTAATACAATGTGCGCGTACCAACTGAATTTTTCATCGTGGAATTCTCCGTAGTCGAGTTGTTTTCTGTTACTGCGTTCGTTGTTGCGATCTCGTCCATACTGTTAACCAGGACGAATGTCACTAGAAGAACTAGACTCGAGTAATAATACATCTGAAACGATTTCATACTATCAATAACATAAAAACGGTATATTTCTCGGTATGAATATATGGTTGGCATATTTCTTGATATCAATAATATAAATATGGCATATTTTTTATATTTCAATAATATTGTCGGTCAGAAATTCAATTGGCATATTGAGACTACGTTTCTAAGGAATGTGGACATGTTACGCAAGCCTAGTATAAAAATACTGCGTATGCAGCTATGCCTTCAATAATCGATGGCAACAGACAACAACAGGAAATGCTGACACCGCCTCATGCGCCCATTGACGTCAAACACCGCGTCGTGTCAATTACATATAATATTTTTTGGTCATTCGGTCGAATCATATCACTCAATCACGAACAATTAAAGTATATGAAAAAAATATAATTCTTTTCACATCCTCGGCTGTGACTATATATTTTTGACAGACGATCTGACTAAACCACCGGACAATGCTTGACGCAGCAATTAGGTAACCAATAACATATCAGTGGCACATTTTTTGAAATTAAAAATATACGAGTGTCATATTTCTTATTATTAATAATATACGAATGGCATATGTATTATATTTCAGTAATATATAATTACTTTATTTCTTGACATGAATAATAAAAAGTAGCATATTTCTCGAATAAAAAATATACGAGTGGCATATTTCTTACTATTAATAATACACGAATTGCATATGTATAATAATATATAATATTATTATACATATATTATTATTATATTTCAGTAATACATAATTACTTTATTTCTTGATATCAATAATAAAAATTGGCATATTTCCCCTTTTTTAATAATGTATGACAATGTATTAAATTTTAATTTATTAGTATTCTTTTTTGTGATCTTCAAAGACACTGTATGAGTTAGGTATTATAAAACTTCTTGAGGCGCACAATACTGTTATGTATTATTGACGTGACAACGTCTTATAAATTGGTTTGCCGGGTGACACTTCAAGAAACTGCGTTACGCTCCGCTCACGTTATGCGCTCACAATGAGAGCGAGTGAGAGGGACGCGTGCCTCTCACTCGCTCT
>JACJUM010003272.1:6338667-6352391 GCA_020976665.1 Heortia vitessoides | reverse complement strand
TCAGTGCGAGATTCTTTGTATAAATTAATGTTTTAAATATAATTCTTTGTATAAATAAATGTTTTAAATTGTTACTATTATTTCATCCTTATTCCTACTATACGAATGAATATTCACATTAAAATTATTTTACCACTCAAAGTCGTTGTCACGTAAAACTTTCGCCCGTATACCGACTTTACAGGCAACCAATTTTTTTTTTATATATCTCGTCGGGTTCAACCAGCATTAGCAATGTAAGCGCAAAAAAATGTATTCATATATGAAATCACATGATAACTTATCTATTTAATTAAACCAGCAACAAAATCCGTTGCGTTGTTGAAAAGATCTAGGACAGTATAGTGATATTACCTTAATCTGCGTGGCAAGGACGTGCAGCGATCTCCCACACACACTGATATATAAAGTATATTTTCCTGTTAAATATTCATATTTATACTGGCGAAGAGATCAACCGGTTGTAGGAATTCGCTTGTTATTCATATTTTCTATACCGATGTAATAATGAGGAAAATATTTCCTGCGTTTGTTTGCCTATTTGATGTAGGCTAAAATACTTGACCGATTTTTACTATATTTGAAAATTTCTTTTACCGTTAGGAAGCTACAACATCCCCGGGTGACATGACATAGTCTATATTTGGTTTAAAAAATATATGTATATGTAAAGAAATATATTTCTTTAATTTGTATGTGCACGCGCACCGTTAAATCGTCAATCGAGCTGTCCATTGTCAAAGACAAATATGTTCTGTATATAAAATGTTATTATAATTTTCTTTTAATTTAATTAATTAATATTAAGTTATATAAATCGAGAGGTGATAATTATAAACTTTAATTGTCGTTTCTTTATTTACAGGTAAGATTTTTGGTTAGTTGTGTAAATATTGTATGATTGTGTGATATCTACTCGATATACTCAAATAAAATTGCTATCTTTATTGACAGGGAAACAAATTGGAGTTTTATTTCACTTCTGAGATTAAATTACAATTAATTGTCATATATATGTCATATTATATGTCATATATGACAATTAATTGTAAAAAAAAAAATGTCTTATACCTATATATTCATTTATTTTTATTTTATTTATTTAACTTTATTGCACAAAATGTACAAATGGCGGACTTAATGCCCGATGGCATTATCTCCCAGTCAACCATTACACAAAACTGAAAAATATATATATATATATAGTGGTGCAAGCAATATATATACAAAATAAATAAACGTGGCATACATATTTGTATAAATAAACGCAATGAATGCATATGATATATATATATATATATGTATAAAACAATTATTTTTTCATGTATAAGATGATTAGTACATATGTATATATATACGTACTAAAACTCTAATAAGTTATAATAATAAAGTCCACTGTTGGGCATAAGACTCTTCAAGAAGTAGGATTTTTGACCAAAATTGCCGCACTGCGCAAGCGTGTTGACAATCGCAAATTGCAGCGACGAGGATGCTGCTGCCCATCCCCGCCCTGTGCATTAGAGCTGCACATACCTAGCGGTATATACATTTCGGATGGATATGTAGTAAGAGAGAGTTATGCCGAGATCGTAGGATGTGGAGATACATAGTCTCTGCCTACCGCCATAGGACACACTCGTGATATATGTTTATTAACTACCAATGTTCGTAAAAAGATCATATCGTCGATGATAGTGCAATACCGCGTAAGTAGCGGTTGCAAATAAAATTGAAAATTCAATTAGAAAAGATGGAAAATGGACCTTACTAACTTAAGCTACATACGCGGTATTAAAGTATCATCGATGATATGTACAAAAGAAAAGCCATTGAATTTATTGTGTCAGAGCTGAAATGATATGTGACGTTGTGGCGCCTGCATCGCATATTACGAAGTCCGGTCAATGTATGAGATGTTGTGTGAATTTATAATGATTTATTAACGACAGATTGTCATATTTAAATGCAGTGAATTAAATAAAAATTGATTGTCTATGGAATGCCTAAATTAATCTGTAAGCATCATCTGTTAGTTACGTCAAACGTCATAGAGTGCATTAATAGAGTCAGATTTGCTGATGAAACTTGGCAGGCGTTTGGAAATCAAACGACAATTATAGCCTATGTGTTAATCTGATAAAAACAATATATTTATTTATTTATTGAACTTTATTGCACAAAATATTACAAAATGTACAAATGGCGGACTTAATGCCAGTTGGCATTATCTCCCAGTCAACCATTACACGAAACAGAAATGTTTATATATATAGTAGTGCAAACAAAATAGATAATCGTTACATACATATATGTACAAATAAACGCAATAAATACATAGGATATAAAAAATATAATATATAAAATAACGTACATCAGAAATAGGGTTATAAACTTAGAGAAGCAGCATCAGTAAATAAAGTACGGAGACAGCGTTTCAGGATAAATTTGTTTGGGTATTGCTTGATTTTCTCTGGAATATAATGGTTGTCGCATCTAAATGTGTTAACAGTTTTGTGTTAAAAATAACAAGCAAACATCCATACATTCTTTACAACATTCGCGTTTTTTTAAATAGTAGGATAGGATTAGTTACCGATAAATACTTAAATGTTTAAGTAAAAATACAACAGCGCAGCTCAAATGTCTAGAGCGGGAATGGGCAGCAGCATCCCCGTCGCCAAAGTAGCGCTCTGCAATTGCCAACACGTTTGCCCAGCGCGGCAATTAAGGGCGAAATTCCCCTTTTTTGGGGATATAATCAATATAAAGATCGTCTTTTATTAAAATTCAGTATTTTTTAATGCATTACATTCACAATTAAGACTGGTAATTAGCTAGTAATTATTTGCCTATCAGCTTGAGATAAGTTCTGAAGCGGGAAGACCGATTAAAGGAACCTTTCCGACTAAGTTCATGTTACAAGAAGTGACTTCCACTATTTATTTATTATTATACCACGTAAACAAACAAGCATACAGTCCGCGTGATAGGAAGCGTCACATCAGCCTAAAGATGCTCATAATATCACAAGGATATCACTAGCTCATTGGCAATCTTATGACTTGAAGATCACAGATCACTACTCAGTAATTTCACTGCCTCTCTCACCATTCAAACTGTCAAAGTAATGCGAACACTGTTATTTACCGGTAGAAATAGGTGAGAGTGAGGTACCAACGCAGGTGAGTTTTTATATGAGATCTATCTAATAAGATCATTGTTTATAATTCTCAAGAGAGCTAATTCTAATTCTTATTAATATTATAAATGCTAAGGTAACGCTGTCTGTCTGTCTGTTACGCTTTCCCGCTTAAGCCTCTAAACCAATTTTGATGAAATTTGGCACAGACAATCTTTAGACCCTGGGTAAGGACATAGGCTATTCTTAATTCGAAAAAAGGGTTGTGAGGGGTTTAAAATGGGGATGAAAAGTTGTATGGAAGTATCGCTATTTTTAGAGCTAGAAACTTGAAACTTATTTTGCATGCCATTTATTCGATACAAATAAACGTGACATTCAAAGTTTATATAAGTTAAGGTAAAGAGGTATGGTACCAAAAAAAAACTATTCCACGCGGACGAAGTCGCGGTCACAGCTAGTAAAAAATAAAAGAACAAAAATCTTTTGACTTTATTAACTAAATCAATTCAGGAACACAAAATAAAAATTAACAACCTGGACCTTATGGTGTGGAGTATCTCAGATCGTATCCATGACTGATCACAGTCTCCTTGATCCAAATACCAAAAACATCAATACCTGGCATCGAGACTTCGGCTTGCGTCGCGGCGAATGCAGCAAGACACAGCAATATTTGAAACGGATAGAACACAACGATTGTAATTGATTTAAGAAAAAAATAATTTGCCGTCTGAAATCAAAAATTCTGTAATTATCAGTTGCGTCAGAAGCTTGATCACCTTCTGAAAAAAACCCTAGATTGCAATTTCGACAGTAAGTCATCATTGGATATCCACTGCTCGACGTAATAGGCTTTAATTTGCCACGCTGGGCATGCGGGTGGCAATCACAGAGCGCAGCTTTTGTGACGGGAATTCATTCGAAGGTTCTTCATTAAAAGTCATGATTATACTTGATGAAGGGCACTTTCTTTTAACCGCATATTTACAACGTGTTCTTAACACTGGAGAGAACAATTTGGAACTGCGTACATCGACCTATACAGAAGTTTGGACACTATATGCTTCCAACGTTATTGCTGTTATAAACTCAACAATTTGGTCGTCTGAGGATGGCCATTATCGAATACGCTTTGGGACAGTCCCTTGCAGTTATATTGATGTCAATACATTTTCCAACTTGTTGGTAGACGTCCTACGTTTTCATGTGATTGGTGTCATCTATCATCACCACAGCCAGATAAAGTCCACTGTTGGACAGAGAGTTCCCCTTGGTAGGGAGATTAATGCCCTTTATTGCCGCGCTGGGCAGGCGTGGTGGTAATCGCAGAGCGCAACTTCGTGACGAGGATGCTGCTGCCCATCCCCACTCAGTAGTATCTAAGCTGCGCTGTTTCAGGTGAATATACCGGCATCTATTGGTCCTTTTGCAACTATGGGCTGAATCCCCCTTTCTTAGGATGGCCTATGTCCAGCGGTGGAATTCCATTGGCTGACGCTGATCAATGCCTTTACACGAACAGTGATATAATTTTGTAGATACTGCAGACATTCGTACAGCGACATAATTATTGACCTGCAGTTCATGGCTGCCGATATAAAAATAAAAATATCGGAATGACTTCTCACCTTTCACTAGATATACAATTTATGAGTTCGCCAATCTATAAGAAAGGACGTCCACACATTTCCTCATGATTCGGATAAATCTAGACATTATTAGATTGAAGTGTCTATTTGTTATTTTAAACAGCATTTTACAAAATGCACATTTCTAATCTCTTAAGCAGCGGGTTCGAAAATGTTATTTAAAAAAAGTGATTTTAATTCTTTGTTCACTATTATTTATTTTTAACTTTTTAGTTCCATTTATTGTTGAACAATATTAACTAGATGTAGTACTTAAGCCGGAAATTAGGTAGACGGTGCGCATGCGCAGGCTGCAAGGTCTCACTTGTTCTTTCACAGATTAATTTCTTTCATCCTAAGGATCCCGCTCAAGATCATGAGATAATCTTATCGAAATATTGTATTGGCACCGATTCTTGATATGTGTACAAAGTTAATTAAAACTGTCCGTCCAAAGTGGGTCCACATTGACTCCGAATCAGTCGACTACAAACATACACACATAAGTGCATACATACAACTGAAGTTAATATAAAACGTGTAACAATAGGTTCCTCAGACTTTTTGCATAAAAATAAGTTTATAACTTTTTCAGACATTAATAGCGAATAAATTTAACAAGTACGGAATCGATTACAGAAATTCTTTCACTTCATACACTTTCAGCTAAATTATCAGCAAATAACATTCGTTCCGTTATTTAGCCGTAAAGTACCGGCCGAGTAGAATAGTACCTCCCTCTGTACCAGGTGCCGTAAGACGACTGAGGTATCAGAACCGACAGATGGCGGTATACCCATCCAATTACTGCGACTCAAATGTAAAAGGACGGGGTCGGCCAGCAGCAGAATTGCCACTACACCTGCCCAGCCCGGCAGTTCTGGGCAATTTTGCCCCTTTCTCGGGGAAGTCTATATCTAGCAGTAGGCGTTCAACGGCTGTTTTCGCCCGCGTCCGCAACTCTTTACCTTAACTTATATAAACTTTGAATGTCATGTTTATTTACATCGAATCAATGGCCTGAAAAATAAGTTTCAAGTTTCTAGCTCTAAAAATAGCGATACTTCCATACAATTTTTCATCCCCACTTTCGACCCTTTACAACCCTTATTTTGAATTAAAAAATAGTTCTAAATATTGTCTATGCCATATTTCATCGAAATCAGTTGAGAGGTTTAAGTGGGAGGTTTAACAGACAGACAAACAGATAGAGTTACTTTCGCATTTATAATATTATAGTAGAGATGTTATGAAGTGAGCTTGATGTTAAACTTGGCCGCAGCCTGTAGACACTCGAGTCATTACAAAGATATCACCAGTGTGACGCCAACCTCGTGAACTGAAGATACAGTGTCACTTTTACTCAGTAATTTCATTGCTTCTCTCACTCTTCAAACCAGCAATGCGAACACTGGTATTTGAGGTAGCAATGCAGTATGATGATAATGATATTTTAGCCCTGCATTCTCACGGAAATGTGACCCTCGCAGGATTTTAGTAATAAAACAAAGTCGATTGTGACTACATCAAAGCTGCTCCAAGTCTATTACACTTCTATGTATTGTTTTAAAGGTTTTCTCGTAAACCTCGCAGCTGGTGGCGCCTCTCTTGTGAATGTGAACATTATACGAACTAAATTTTGATTTATTTGCATATTTCTACTGTCGGACAGAAGTAATCGGAGGCGTGTTGGCAATCGCAGAGCGCAGCTATCGCGACGGAGATGCTGCTGCCCATCCCCGCCCCGTGCATTTGAGCTGCACTGTACCGAATGGATATACCGCCAGCTGTCGGTTTTGGTACCATATTCGCCTCTTACGATACCTGGTGCTACTCTATTCGGACGGTACCTCACGGCACGTTGACTATATGCCAATGCCAATTGCATGCCAGTTTGTTGACTTAAAAATAAAAATAGCAACGTAACACAAGTTTATTTGAAAAGTTATAAGTATATATTGAAAAGTACACGAGTTATTTGACGGTGTAAGTGTCGGTGCCGTATGAGTTTGCGCGCATTTTCTCGTCGATCCACTGCCGGACGTAGGACACTGACACGTACGCGGTGGGGGAGTTGGAGCACTGCATGCTCCAGGCCACCATACCATGTTGCACGTAGCGGCTCGGCTCATTCTGTAAATCATTAAAACAACCATCATTTATTTATTGAACTTTATTGCACAAAATATTACAAAATGTACAAATGGCGGACTTAATGCCAGTTGGCATTATCTCCCAGTCAACCATTACACGAAACAGAAAAAAATACACACAAATAAATACAATAAATACAATATATGTGGGTTATAAAGTTAGAAAAGCAGCATCATTAAATAAAGTACGGAGACAGCGTTTCAGGATAAATTTGTTTGGGGATTGTTTAATATTCAACGGAAGCTCGTTCCAGAGTCGTATAGCTGTCACTGTAAAAGAGTTTGTCAAAAAACTAGAGTGATGAGAAGGAGTTAAGAGCGAGAGAGTATTAGAAGAACGGAGATTACGTTCGTGAGAGGAAGATAGGAATTGGAATTTGTCCTTTAAGTAAATTGGTGCGTACGGATCAAAAAGTATTGAAAATAATGTGATTAGAACTCGAAATCATATCATTGCCGTAGATTGTCCACTGGTGTACAAAGGCCTCTTCCAAAATGGTTTTTTTTTATTATGTAGTCAGCAAACAAGCATACGGTCGAATTGATGGTAGACGTGACCACAGTTTATAGGCACGTCATCACACGGATATCACTAGCGTGTCGCTAACCCTGCGAACTGAAGATACTATGACACATTTACCCAGTAATATCACTGCCTGTCTCATCTTTTAAACCGGGACTCAGCAATGCGAACACTGCTATTTGGTAGTAGAAATAGGTGACAATCGCCACCCTGTTTCGCTTGAGCTACACTGATTCCGGTACCTCAGTCGCCTCTTACGATACCTGGTACAGTTGGGAGGTACTATTCTACTCTGCCGGTACTCCTTAATGATAGCAATTAAAAACCATATACAAAATTACTATTAACTAATTTAAAAAAGCCTAACGAGCTATATTCTTCAGAATTCTGAAGACGCGATTTCGTATTGCATGCGAACCGGGGGCTTGTTTATGCTTTAGATCGCGAATGACGACGCGGACCTCTTTTACCGTGCCGTTTTGCGATGACCGGTCATCGCCCCGTCACCATAGCGTCAGCGTATTTGCCCCCATCGGGGAAGCTGACAGAGGCGGATCTCGCAGCGCTGTTTGCTCTTGACGAAGCCGTCATTATTGCCGGCGACTTCAATAGCAAACATATATGGTTCGGTTGCGTATCCTCTACCCAAAACGGTATGAGGATGTGCAACCTTTCCGACAAGCCCGATTTCGTTGCGTTGGCTCCCCTGTCGCTGACGCATTTTCCGATACGGATCGGCAACAGGCCGGACATACTCGACATGGCGCTCCTAATAATGTAGCATTGACGCTGCATTCTATAGACGTTTCATGACTTGTCGTCCGACCACATGCCGGCCAAATAACTGCAAGTCCCCCCGTAGGTTCCGCTCCAGAAACAGTGAAAATGGTGGACTGGAAGAAGCTCGGGAATACACTCGCCCCTATTGAACTAGATTCTGGAAACGATTGTCACTAGTCAGGACAAATATTCCGCGATGGACGCTCTGACGAGCCAGTTGACAGACGGCAGTGAGAAATCATCGTCTGATCCTGCCCGATGACGTTAAGGAGTCTGACAAGGAGCTCATTAGAGACAAGAAAGCCGCTATACCGGCGTACGCCGTCTACCCCACCGAGGAAAACCGCCTTCGCATGCGCTTCCTTCAGTACACTGTAACGGCGATTCCCGGTGGGGAGATCTACTCGAGGAACTCGCCGTCTCACCAAGCGTATTGGAAGCTAGCGAGATACCTCAAGACGGACAAGACGGCCACTGTGCCGGCTCTCAGTCAACCCGACACGCCCGCCGAAGCCGTCGCGTTTAAAAACGAGGAAAAAGCCGAATGTATGGCAATTAGTTTAGAATGCGGTGCTCGCCTAGCACATTCCCTTGCGACCCGTCGTTCGTAGATTTTGTAGACGAAGAGGTCAAAAAACTTAGGTCACTGTAGATGTGGTACGCGACGTCATTCGCGATCTTAAACTCAAAAAAACCTCGCGCCACGTGCTAGGTGACCAGCCCGACAAAATTATCGCGAAAATCGAGCCCTTCCCTGCCCTCTCACTGGCACAACTCAATCAATAACACTTCACATGCATTCAATAGAGCAGTACACTGCACGGACGGTTGGGACAGTCCCTGCCTCAACGAAAACCAGCAGCCCTAGAGCTGCCAGGCTCTCCCGTCCGTCCTCTTTTGCTGAGTCTTCATAATTAAATGTACACCCCCAACGACGGCTGCCCGAGCCTAGCTCGAGCCTTTAGAGGCGCCCTCGGGCGATCGCCGTCGATCCCGTTCAAATCCCGCGAGCCTTGTGGGCGCGACCGTAACTAAACGCGCGGTTGCGCCCGCGGGACTCGCAGGATAATTACGGGCATCGGACCCGCAATAATAAGAGGCTCTACCCTCTTTTTTCGGTGGAGCTGGAATTCACGTCTGAGTAGGTAGTAGGTAGCAATAGGTTCGTCCGAAAAAAGAAACCCAGGATTGGAATTAAAAAAAATGCCAATTTCTTGAACTTATTATCAATTATTCTCTCGGGAAGCGAACTTCGCGGGTGAAACCGCGGGGCGCCGCGAGTATAGAATTATCATCATCATCGTCATACCAGCCATTGAAAGTCCACTGCTGGATCTTCAAAAAAGACTCCCCAAAAAAGAGGGAATTTTGCCAATAATTGCCGCGCTGGGCAAGCGTGTCGGCAATTTGGTGTTATATTTGCATTATAATTGTGTACAATTGATTACCAGTAAGGGACAGACGAGTGGGGACCCTCCGCCGGTGACGCACGCGTCCACGCCCTCTTGCCCGCCTGCGCACAAGAAGGAGTCGTCCAATATGAACAGCGGTCCGAGTAGCGTGCTGCGCATCCGGCGTAAACACTCGGCGCGGTCAATGGCGGGCGCCGCCAGCTGCAAACAAACATCTAATGCATAATCGAAAACTTAAATTTATCTTTTACCATGCACAATAGATGGCATTAGCTTATAACGAAAATCATCCGAAGTTCTGACAGAGTAGAACAGTACCTCCATCTGTACCAAGTGTCGAAGAGGCAAGTAAATTATCAGACCTGACGGATGGTGGTATATCCGAGACGGTGAAGCACAAATGCACAAGGCGGGGATGGGCAGCAACATTCCCGTCGCGAGAGCTGTATTCTATAATTGCCAATACGCTCACCCAGCGCGGCAATTTTGGGCAGAGCTCTCCTTTTTTTGAGGAATCCTATGTGCAGCCGTGGACTTTCTATAGTTATAATATCAGATCTTTATCCACGACAAAACTCAGCAGTTTTACTGCATCATCATCTTTCCAGTCATTGAAAGTCTACTGCTGAACCTAGGTCTCCCCAAGAAGGAGTGAAATAGCCAATAGTTAGCGCGCGGTGCAAGAGTGTTGGTTGCAAATCGCAAAGCGCAGGTTTTGCGACGGGTATGCTGCTGCCTATCCCCGCCCTGTAGACTTGAGCTACACTACTTCAGATGGATAAACTTCTTACGACACTTGGTAAAAGGAGAGGTACTATTCTACTCTGCCGGTACCACACGGCAAAAGTTGTCCTTTGGCTAAAAAAACAATTGTCATGACTCTTCAATCTTACCTTTGCCATTATAAAGGTGTTTTGACTCCAGCCGCTGACGATACATTCGGCACCAGCAAATGGCGCCTGCATGATATCGGGCAGGCAAGCGAAACGTGCCATTGGGCCCTCCACCGCCTTTTTAGTCAAGAACAGCAAGGCTACATCGTAGACCAGGTTTTCTGTGTGGGGTTTGAAACATATATTACGGCTAACATTACACCAGGCCACTGCTCTATCCCCCTACAGTCAGGCAGTCATTAAATTCCACTTAAATAAGTTTTATTTGATGCTGTTTGATTAGTTCAGAGCGTCCGTTGTTAATATAAAAATAACTGCTTGTAACTAAACGTATGTGGATGGTGCATATGACAATTTATTGTTTGTATTTTGTCAGTATGCTCGTTTGTTTGAAGCCTCTGAAACAGATGGAACAAACTTGATGAGACTTTCAACACTGTTTCGTAATTGCTTACAAACACTCAAAATAATTTAATAAAAAATTCAAGGTATCAAGGGACACCCGGATGGAACGAAGTTCCATTCGATTAAGTATTCATCATTATTATTTATTATGTACAAAAAACCTGTGTACTCTCAACAAAAAGAATCGTCGCGACACCACACTGTTCAATGCGCAATAGAGAGACGAAACGGCAACAACTGGCTTGCTGGCTTATGAGAGAGAGAAAGAGAGAGAGAAAGAGAGAGAGAGAGAGAAAACGAGAGAGAAAGAGAGAGAGAGAGAGAGAGAAAGAGAGAGAAAGAGAGAGAGAAAGAGAGAGGGAAAAGGAGAGGGAAAAAGAGAGAGAAAGAGAGAGTGAGGGAATTACCGGCGCGATGGCGATGGCGATGGCGATGGCAATGGCGATGGCGATGGCGACGGCGACGGCGACGGCGACGGCGACGGTGACGGCGACGGCGACGGCGACGGCGACGGCGACGGCGATGGCGATGGCGATGGCGATGGCGATGGCGATGGCGACGGCGACGGCGACGGCGACGGTGATGGCGATGGCGATGGCGATGGCGATGGCGATGGCGATGGCGATGACGATGGCGATGGTGATGATGAAGGTTCACTCACTTGTGTTATAAGACTCGTGCTTCACAACTGACTTTACAACAATGTACTGCTTTCCATTTTCTTTCTGATCACGGGTGTAATCGCCAATGCTGGTTAACAAGGTTGTGTTGTCGTTGTTGTCCAAAACGTGTGCTGCAGTGAGAACCACTTGGTGATGGATTAAGGATCCGGTGCCGATATATGAGACCGAGCCAATTTTGATATCAACCAATCTGTAAAACTGTGCTTTATTAAGTGACGTGATAAGTCACTGAAAGCACTTGTGTAACGGACATCAGACCATAAAGGAATCACAAATATACTACTTAAATACATATATATATAAATAATTGTCCTGGGTGGGGATCGAACCCGCGACCATTGGAGCACAAAACAAGTTCAATATCATCAGCGCGATCGGGCCCGTCAAGTAAAATTTCATCATCGGAAATCCACTGTCTGTTTGATCAAAATCGGGTCAGTAATTACAGAGATTACTTCATCTCTGAAATTACTGACCCGATTTTGATAGAACTGGCACTGTCAGATAGCTGATATCATAGGGAGTAACTTAAGCTATGTACTATCACGCAACAACTAATACGAGCGGATTATCAATAAAAAAATGTTTTAAAAACGGGATGTTGTTAAAATAATAATGTAATAGCATTGTCACTATACCACGCGGACGAAGTCGCGGGCACAGGTAGTATTGTATATAACAATAGCTTTCTCCACGTTAATTTTAACGTATTATACGATCCAAAAATCGTGTTTACCTTCTTGACGAAGTCTTCATTTCTATCAAATACTATATACAAATAAGAATGCGTCTATAAAACAATATAAATGATTATAATAAATTCACACTGGAAGAGTAAAAAAGTGACACTATATTCGCTGGAATAGTGCACCAGGTGGCAGAAGAGGCGACTAAGGTACCACATCCGACAGATAGCGGTATGTGTATCCATAACAGTGCAGCTCAAATGCATAGGGGGGATGGGTAGCAGCATCCCCATTGCAAAAGCTACGATCTGCATTTACCATGACGCTTTTTGACGGCAATTATGGGCAAATTTCCCCCTTTTTTGGAGAGACCTATGTCCAGCAGTGGACTTTCAATGACTATAATGATGATTATGACGATAAATATTTGCTCTGGGTGGGGATAGAACACACGACTTTTGGCGCATAAGATGGGATTACTACCATCGGCGCCGTCGGTTCCGTCGTACATAATGGACAATGGACATTACCCGACAATGTTTACGGTCCACGGAAACTCTCCACGCCTTGCCTGCCCCTCAGCTACAGGCACACCATCCACTCCCTCCTCATCCCTCCAGCCGCATCCCACCTGCAAGAATTTTACAAAAACATGAGACACAACTCTAGACACGTCTGTTGAAGTCTTTGTATTATTTAAAACGAAGAAATCATGTAGTAATGAAGAGGTACCGGCAGAGTATAGTACCTGCCTCTGTACCAGGTGTCGTGCGAGGTAACTATACCAGAACCGACAGATGCGATATATCCATCTGAAACAGTGTAGCTCAAATGCACAGGGTGGGGATGGGCAGCAGCATCCCCGTCGCGACAGCTGCGCTCTGCGATTGCCAACACGCTTGCCCAGCGTGGCAATTATAGTAATGAATACCAAGCTGTGATGAACCTCTTCCTGTACCAGGTGTCGTAAGGGGCGACTGACATACCAGAATCGGTAAATGGCGATATATTTACCCGAATCAGTGCAGCTCAAATGCACAGAGCGGGGTTGGGCAGCGGCATCCCCGTCGTGAAAGCGGCAATTTTGGGCTTGTCCAGCAGTGGACTACCAGTGATTGAGGAACTTTTACATACTTAATACTTACGGATGTAGCAGATGAAACTTGCGGCTGAGAAATATCCGGCTGAGGAATAACCGGCTGAGGAACAACCGGCTGAGGAATACCCGGCTGAGGAATACCCGGCTGAGGAATACCCGGCTGAGATTGCGGAGTTGTCAATTGTAGGAGTACCGGGTGGTTGCTTGGTAACCGGCAGCATACGAGGTCAGCGTTCGAGCATGTCTTACCAAACCTGCCAACAATTAAATAAACAACCTGCAAACAACAATAGAATTTAATATTTCACTTATATTATATT
>JACJUM010003272.1:6295531-6326072 GCA_020976665.1 Heortia vitessoides | reverse complement strand
GTGGCACATAGGTGGTGGTGCGTGTTGGCTTGGTTGTGTGTGCGTGTACACGCAGGTAGTATATATGTGTTCACGCACTCACACGCGGGTAGTAGCAATTACCGATCGTAATATTACTTCTTCGTCATTCTACGCCCCTATTATTACACTTCAAACTATTGAGTAAATTTCTGGTATAAATTTTAAATAGTTAAATAGGGATTTTTGCGTAAACTGTACTACATAGAGATTCGGTGGGGATGGGCTTAGATAGTAGGATAGTTGATAAATGTAAAAATAATAAATTCCTTCATATATTGACCTGATTTCGTGATGAGACGCTTAAAACACTTGTGATATGGACCTCAGACAATAGAGGAATCACAAATATATTACTTAACACTTAGACACAGAACAAACATCATCATCTTCCATTGAAATTCCACATAGGTGCTGGACATAGGCCTCTCCAAGAAAGGAAGTTTGTCATAATAGCCGTGCTGGGCAGTGGGCAAGCGTGTTGACAATCGCAGAGCACAGCTTTCGCGATGGGGATGCTGCTGCCCATCCCCGCCATATGCATTTGAGCTGCACTGTTTCGGATAGATATACCGCCATCTGTCGGTTCTGATACCTCAGCCGCCTCTTACGACACCTGGTGCAGTGGGAGGTACTATTTTACTCTGCCGGTACCTCACGGCTTACAATAAACATAAATCATCATATAAATATTTGTCTTGTATGGGGATCGAACCCATGACCTTCAGCGCATAAGACAGGATCACTACCATTTGCACCATCGAGTCCGTCAATGTTATGAACGGATAAACTACAATATTTTACTTCGTAAAATTAGCGTTTTATGTGTAAAGCAAGCAATGTCTTCAAATCTTGTGCGCCAAAGGTCGTGGGTTCGATCTCCACCCAGGGCAAATATATATGTAAGTATTTATAATGATATGTATGTCTGATGTCCGTATCACAAGTTCTTTAAGCTATGTACTTGTAGTTAGGTCAACGTATGTAATGTTGTGTAAATTAAACAAATATATAAATGTATATATGTATGTATGTACATATATATCACAGAGTTTTTGATTGATAACTTTTATTTTACAGATATTTCTTCTTGTGGCAATAGCTGAGGTTACAGTGTTGTTGGCTCAGTCTTCCGACCAGAACTCACTATACGACATATTATCCGGTAAGAAGCGAACGCGTGCAGTCCCTGCCCCAACGAGCGATAACCGGCAGCCTTAGACAAGAATTTCAAAATTAAATTCACCCACAACGACGGCCACCCGAGCCTAGGTCGCGCCTTTAAAGGCGCCCTCGGGCGATCGCCGTCGATCCCGCTCAGATCCCGCGAGCATTGCGGGCGCGACCGTAGATAAACGCGCGGTCGCGGCCGCGGGGCACGCAGAGTAATTACAGCCATCGGACCTCTCATCTATGAGAGGCCCCGCCCTCTTCTTTCGGTAGCGCTGGAGATGACGTCTGAGTAGTCAGCCAGCAATAGGTTCGTCCGAAATCATGATAATCAATAGCGCGTGGCCTTGTGACTTGTACGTATTAATTGTGTTTAAAGGTCTTCATTCTTATACGAAATTGTATTTGATTTACAATGATATACTATCATTGTTCTTGTAAAATTAGACAATTAGCCGGCACTCGACTCCACATACAAATGTAACTTACTTTCAAATATATTTATGTTTCACACTCTATTATGTTGTGAGGCAGCTCATTGAACAGCTGTGCTCCTCCAAACAGTACAGTCTTCTTACCATAGTGTGTTCTAGGTGCTGATAGTTGCACTTCATTCTTAGTTTGGAGATTGTGGGAGTTGCCTTTTATAAACAGTCTTATATTACTTAGATTAGAATTTGTAACTTATTTTTTTTTACTAAAATGCATGAATTAAATTTGTATAATCGAGATCATCATCATCATACCAGCAATTGGAAGACCATTGCTAGACATAGGGCTCCCCAAAAGAGGGGGAATTTTACTAATAATTACCACGCTGGGCAAGCGAGTTGGCAATCGCAGAGCGCAGCTTTCGCGACGGCGATGCTGCTGCCCATCTAAATTGTGGAGCTGCACTGATCTGAATGGATATACCGCCATCTGTCGGATCCGGTACCTCCTGTCGCCTCTTACGACACCTGGTATAGGGAGAGATACTATTCCACTCTGCCGGTACCTCACGACTAATCGAGAATAATCGAGATAGATTAAATAATTTAGTTTTTTCTCATATATGAATAGTTGGTGTGTGGAAGGGATATTGAATTCGTTTTGAGATCTCTGCAATGGATTCAAATTTTTGGGTGCAGCTGAGCCCCAAATTGACTTGAAGGAATTAATCTGACATAATACTGTCATGTGACATTACCTACCAACCCGGCATACCTTAACCAGGTAGAGGAGTCATCAAAGAAAGGCCAGGTCAGAAGTACCAAGAATAAACAAGCGTGTGTTAAATTATATGGAAGCGAGAGAGGTATGCCAAAATTGTAGCAAGAGGAGATCCAAAGTATGGTATTTACTCAGTAACTTCTATTTGGCGGGGAAAATAGATGAGAGTGAGGTACCGGCAGAGTAGAATAGTATCTCTCCGTGTACCAGGTGTCGTAAGAGGCGACTAAGGTATCGGATCCGACAGATGGCGGTATAACCATTAAGATATGTGCATCTCAACTATTTAGATGGGCAGCAGCATCGCCGTCGCGAAAGCTGCGCTCTGCGATTGCCAACTCGCCAACGCAGATGACTTATATATGAGGTCTAAAAAAGTTAAATAAATTTAAATTTCTATTTCGCTTGAATATAGTTGGAAACAACAAATTCCGTTCCACCTTTTAAGTGTAATGAAGCCTGTGCCAGAAAACTCTTTCTAAAAACTAGGTGAGACAGAATGCGCACGGGCCCAGTGACGCAGATGGTAGCGATCCTATGTTATGTGCCAGGGGTCCTGGGATCGATCCCCACCCAGATCAAATATTTATATGAAGATATATGTGTTTTTCCTGTGTCTGGGTGTCAAATATATGTATTTAAGTATTATATATTTGTGATTCTTCTGTTGTATGATGTCAAACTAAACGGCTGGATCAATTTAAATGTTTTTTTTGCGAATGATTCAAACGGGGCCTGGATTATTTAAAATCTTGTACCCACAATCCAAACCAGATTTGAAAAGGTTTCGAGGGTACATGAAAATATTTACCCGTTGAACCGGATTACTTTATAGAACTGGCAGTGAGGTACCGGCTGAGTAGAATAGTACCTCACCATTGATCAGGTGTCGGAAGTGACTGAGGTTCTGGAACTGATAAATTGCGGTTTAACCCCCCCAAACAGTGTAGCTCAAATGTAAAGGGTAGGGATGGGCAGCAGCATCTCCATCAGAAAAGCTGTGCTCTGCAATTGGCAACACGCTTGCCAGCGCGGCAATTATGGCCACAATTCCTTTTATCTTGTCCAATTCATTCTTATAAGACAATGATGATTGATATTTTAGTCGGGATCCCATTTTTGTTGTATTTAAAAATATAGCCTACAATCTTAGTTACAACGTAGCATTCGAATAATGGAAGATTTATCGAAATTCGTCCAGTAGTTAGAGTTTATTCGCGATAAACATGCAACATTCTCTCTTTATAGTGTTGATAATTCTCTTGTTTGATATCCGTAACACAATGATTGAAGGAACTGAAACGTATGTCAGAGACAGTATACATGAGAGTACAGTATATATGAGACGTTACGTTAATTTCTTTTTTTTTCAGCAATTAATGTCGCTAAATCTTGTACCGTTGGAATGTATGGAGACGGAATGTGCATCCCCATTGAAGATTGCAGCGCAGGTCAGCGAGGAGAAGGCAAAATTATCCCAAGGTTAGTTACCTTTATAGCCTATATATATATGTGTACACATCATACCAGCCATTGGAAGTCCACTGCTGGACATAGGCCTCTCCAAGAAAGGAGGTTTCTGCCTATAATTGCGGCGCTGGGCTAGCGTATTGGCCATCCTCATCCTCACACTGGACATTTAAGCTGCTCTGTTTCAGATGGATGCCTCTTACGGCACTTGGAGCAGTGGGAGGTACTATTCTTTGCCAGTACCTCACCGAAAATAGATATAGATATGCTTAAGCGATTTATTATATACGGCACTCGTTCCGACATTTCTTTTGTTACTCTTTATCTTTCTCACAGCAGCCGTAAAACGTCTACCACTGGCCATAAGCCTCCCAAAGAAAGGGGGAATTTTCCCATAATAGCTAAGCTGGGCAAGCGTGGTTGACAATAATAGCGCAACTTTGCGGCTGGGATGCTGCAGCCCACGCCCACGAGTAGGTGCACAGCCATCTATCAATATATGGCCATCCAAAAGAGCACAGCTAAAAAACTACAGGGTGGAGATGGGCCAACGCGACAATTATGGGCAAATTCCCCCTTTTTTTGTCCGGCCTTTGTCCAGCAGTGGGCGTCCTGATACTAATATGATGAAGTATGAATTATTTTCAGAAACTCAGTCGAATGCCTTGATGGATTAGTTTGCTGTCCGTTATTGTACATAAAGAATTTCAACCCCCTGGTAACGACAACAACACCTGTTCCGTCGGGTTCAAGCAGCTCCCAGGTATGTATGCTCGGCGACCAAGAGACTAAACTCCCAGAAGTCCCCAGGGAGGGAGAATAGAAATTAAAAATGCTGAAAGTTTTTGAAAGGCCCGATGTAGATGGTAGTAAAAATATTATTGTATGTAATAATTTTTAACTAAAACGCCGCTGGCAAACTATCTAATCCAGGATAATAATACTCTTTATTGTACAACAATGAAAACAACACAAGAACATCACAAAAACATGGAATAGTAGGTACAAGAGGCGGCCTTATCGCTAAATGCAAATTCTTACAGGCAACCTTTGGATGGAAGTAATGTTAAAGCTGGTAGAAATTTGAGGTGAATTTGTTGTCGTCTCTTTGCTGTACAAGCTATTGTTCTGTCCTTTTCCTCTTACTTATCTTAAAAGTCGTTTCGTGTTCCTCGGGGACAGCCATGAAAAGTCCCTAAGATCGTCAGAGAATTTTTCACTCAAAATGCCTCAGCATTCCACAAGCTTCTATAGCAAATCCTTTACAGTTCAAGCTGTTTGTTTGTGGAATGCGCTCCTTCTTAAAGTGAGATCTGCTCGTTCTCTTTCTATCTATCTAAGAAGAATGGTGAAGGAGTATTATCTGTCACTTGGATTTTGCTTTTTGATTCTGTCACTTTCCTTGCTCTGTAACTTTATCTTTATATGTATTTGAATGTATGTGTATTATATGTATATATGTATGTTTTTTATTATGTATATATGTACTAAATGCACCTCAAACTTCCACCGGCTTTAACATTATTTTCATCCAAAGGTTGCCTGTAAGAAATTGCATTTAGCGATAAGGCAGCCTCTTGTACCTTCTATTCCATGTTTTTGTGATGTTCTTGTGTTGTTTTCATTGGTGTACAATAAAGAGTATATTATTATTATTAAAAAACTACCAAAGCAAGGGTTTCCTTGTTCGGATATGCATTGCGAGCGAAGGTGAGATGTCATTTTTTTATTATAAAGTATACGATAAAGTTATTTAAATTTATATTACGGTATATTATATATTTTTTTTATATATATGTACATGTTTAGACAATAAACAAACCTAAAATATAAATAATGCCTACTTTAACCGGCAAATAGCAGTGTTCTCATTGTTGTTCCGATTTGAAGTTTGAGGGCGGCAGTGAAGTTATTGGATAATCCCTTCTAATATTATAAATGCGAAAGTAACTCTGTCTGTCTGTTACGCTTTCTCGCATAAACTTTTTAACGGATTTTGATGAAATTTGGCACAGACAATCTTTAGATTTTGAAAATTATTTTTTAATTAGAAATAAGGGTTGTAAAGGGTCGAAAAGGGGGATGAAAAGTTGTATGGAATTATCACTATTTTTAGAGCTAGAAGCTTAAAACTTAATCTTCAGGCAATTGATTCGATATAAATAAACATGACATTCAAAGTTTATATAAGTTAAGGTAAAGAGGTATGGTACACAAAAAAACTATTCCACGCGGACGAAGTCGCGGGCGCAGCTAGTATGACAAAATATCTTCAAGTCACGAGGTTGGTAACGCGCTTGTGATATTATGAGCGTCTATAGACTGCACTGACGCAGACAGTATGTTTGTTTGTTGACCTAATCTAATAATAAATAAATAAAAATAATCTCCAAGTTCTCTGGCAATTTGATTACCTACTCTCGAAGCTGAACGTTAGAACTTTTCATTGACAGGGCTGCGGATATGGGCTCCCAATTTGGGGACGCGCCCAAGGATCCACCGACGCCATGCTCGGAGAGTTCCCTTGGACTGTAGCTATATTCAAGTAAGTACTACATTTTAGACCGAATTGTTAAACTTTAAACTGTGATAGGTGTGAATGCATCATCATTATCATCACATCAGCCATTAGAAGTACACTGTTGGACATAGGCCTCCCTACAATAGGGGACATATTGCCCATAATTGCCGAACTGGGCAAGCAAGGCAAACGCAGACCGTAACTTTCGCAGCAGGGATGCTGCGGCTAATCCTCACCCTGGGACTTTGAGGTACACTGTTTCGGATAGATACACCGCACTCTATAGGCCCCGGTATCTTACTTGGTACAAAGTGGGTTTTATACATAATTTGAAACAGGTTTATATTATTCTCATTTGACAAAGGTCAGAGATTCCGTATCGGCAGAGTAGAATTGTAATTTCCACTGTACCAGGTGTCGTAAGAGGCAATTAAGGTACCAGAACCGACAGATGCACAGGGCACTAATGCACAGGGCGGGGAGGAACAGCGGCGTTCCCTTCGCGAAAGCTGCGCTCTGCAAATTGCCAACAAGCTTGCCCAGCGCCGCAATTATGGTCAGAATTCCCCATTTCTAGGTGAGGCCAATATCCAGCATTAGACTTCTAATAGCTGAGATGAGAAGTGATGATGTAACGTGGAAGACGCTTTTGTTTTGTTTCTGAAAACTGTTATGCCTACTGTGCAGGGTCGTCAAGGGGGTTGAAAAGTTCCAATGCGCCGGATCCCTGATCCACCCACGCGTAGTCTTGTCCGTGGCTCATTACTTCATTAGACCGGGCAATTGGAAGGTAAGTTCGAACCTTGGATAATAAGAACACACGTGCAAAATTGCGATAGAAGTATCACGCTTTTTTATTGGACTATGACAAGATATAAGTATGTAGAATGTAACGGGCTGGTGATATCCTTGAAATGTAAAAAGGACTATCTCGTTCACCAGCCCATGACCCGAAGATATGCCACATTACCAAGTAATTTCACTGCCTCTCTCCACTTCCAACGACCTTAGTATGAGGACATTACAGACCTAAGAAGTAAACGCTTTAAAACGAGCGTGCCGTCAATGTTGGGCAAGTGAGCGCAATCCACATACCTTATGACACGTATGTCAGATTTATTACCCAATAAGTTCACATTTAATTTACATTCCATGTTGTTTATCAAAGAATAAATCGCCATGATTATTTTGTGTAGTGTAGAACAGAGAACTTTAGGTTTACGATGATTAGTAGATATAGTCCCATGCTTTATACAGCAATTTTGCCCATAATTTCCGCGCTGGGCAAGCGTGTAGGCAATCGCAGAGCGCAGTTTTCGCGACAAGGATGCTGCTACCAACCACTGCCCTGTGCATTTGAGTTACACTATTTCAAATGAATACCATCTGTCGGTTCGCCACATCTGGTACAAAGGGTGGTACTATTGTACTCTGCCGGTACCTCACGTAAGTGGTGTCTTAGGTACCAGAACCGACAGAGGGCGGTAAATCCATCCAAGACAGTGTAGGTCAAATGTAAAGAGTGGGGATGGGCAGTAGCATCCCCATCGCAAAAGCTGCGCTCTGCGATTGCCAATACGGTTGCCCAGCTTGGCAATTATGGGCAAAATTCCTTCTTTCTTGTAGAGGCCAATGTCCAGCAGAGCTCCACATTAAGACTCTGATTTCACGTTAATTCGTTGACACAGTTGAAGAGTACGAAGTTTTTGCTTCACGTATTTACGCATATCAAGTCTAGCGCGTGTCGCGGGTTCATCAGCGTTAAATCGTAGAATTTCTACCGTAACTTTGCATGGGATTCAAACTGGGTTAGTGATGATTTTGGAAAAAAATATTTTACACGTAATAAATGACTTTTACATAAGGTAAATATCTTACAGTAAATGTGACATTATATCTTCAGTTCACAGAGTTGGCAGCGTGTCGCCAACTCTGTGAAGTGTGAAGAAGTGTGAAGTGAAGAAGTCAAGTGATATCCTTGTGATGATGACACTAGCGTGTATAGGCTGCGTTCAGGTTTACCATCAAGCAGTTTCATGCTTGTTTGTTGACTTGGTAACATAAAAAAGAAACGTTTTCCCTGAATTTCATTGGAATAACTTCAAAACAAGCAAAGTTACATATATCTTTGCACGTCCGTCTTACACCCTTAAGTAGAAACTTAAAAAATCTTATTTAGAGCCTACATTATAAACGGAACCACGGAGCACAATCTCAAGTTTCTAATACCTGCAGATTAGGCCCTGCGTTGATATGTCAGTGAAAGTCAGTGATATATTATAAATGTGAATGTAACTTTATTTGTCTGTCTGTCACGCTTTCCCGCTTTAACCTCTCAACCGATTTTGATGAAATTTGGCACAGACAATCTTTGGACCCTGAGAAAGGACAAACCTACTTTTTAATTTGAAATAAGGGTTGTAAGGGGTCGAAAATGGGGATGAAAAGTTGTACGGAAGTATCACTATTTTTAAAGCTAGAAACTTGAAACTTATTTTTCAGGACATTCATTCGATATAGATAAACATGACATTCAAAGTTTATATAAGTTCAGGTAAAGATGTATGGTACCCAAAAAATATATTCCACGCGGATGAAGTCGCGGGCACAGCTAGTCTTTTATATATTATATGGATATCAAGCACTTTTCTAAGGGAGACCTTTGTTATGCAATGACGAACTACGGTTGATATCACCCGCCCGATAGCACAACCGCGAAAATCGCAGTCTTTTCTCGCCCTCTCACTGGCACCACAACACGATCACTTACACTACACATGCACTCGTACAACAGAGCGGTACACCGCGTTCGCCGGCGAACGCGTGAAGTCCCCACACCTACGAGCGATAACCGACAGCCCTAGGGCTGTCGGGCTCAAACTGTCCGTCCTCTTTTGATTTAATTCATCCATAGTAACGACGGCGGCCGAGCCTAGGTCGAGCCTCTAGAGGCGCCCTCGGACACGCCGTCGGTCCCGCTTAAATCTCGCGAGCCCTCGCGGCCCAGTGCGACCGCGCTAACGCTAATTATTTTACGGGCATCGGACCTCTCATCTATGAGAGGCCCCGCCCTCTCGTTCGGTGGCGCTGGAATTGACGTCTGAGTAGTCCAGCACTAGGTTCGTCCGGGAAAAAAAAAAGGTTGATATCATAATGTTTTCCAGATAAAAGCCGGCAAACTGATAATCTCCAGTGATTCTGAAGTCATAAGACATCAAGAGAGCAACGTGGTGTCGGTCAGGACACATGAAAATTTTTTTTCAGGTAACGCATTTTTATCATCACTACCAAACGCTTAGTTGTAGAGCAATCCCTACTAATATTATAAATGCGAAAGTAACTCTGTCTGTCTGTCTGTCTGTTACACTTTCTCGCCGATTTTAATGAAATTTGGCATAGACAATCTTTAGACCTTAAGAAAAGACATAGGCTATTTTATAATTCGAAATAAGGGTTGTAAGAGGTCGAAAGGCGGGACGAAAAATTGTATGGAAGTATCGCTATTTTTTGAGCTAGAAACTTGAAACTTTTCAGGCTATTGATTCGATATAAATAAACACGACATTCAAAGTTTATATAAGTTGTGGTAAAGAGGTATGGTACCCAAAAAAACTATTACACGCGGACAAATACACGGGCACAGCTAGTAGTATATATATATAGGCCGATTAGAATAATCTGTCGTAAGAGGCGTCTGAGATATCGGGTCTGATAGATGGCGGTATATGTAATGAAACTTCTTCAAGCAAATTAGAAACGAGCTCATATTTTCAGCTCATGTTGGAGTCTATCCATTATATAAACCATTGGAACTGCACTGTTGGGCATATGCCTCCCAAAAAAAGGGCAACTTTGCCCATAATTGCCGCGCTGGCAGCTATTCTGACTAAGTGTTTGCCTGAATGTTAGATTTTGTTTTTTTTTTCTCAATACGTGTCTCCGATTGTTTGTCAATACGCTTGCTTGCTGTGTCACTTATAGCCAAAATTCCAGTATTCTCAAGGAGGTCAAGGTCCAGCGGTGAACATATTACAGGTGTTATGATGTTGATACTGATGGAACTGATACTATCTCATGTGCCAAGGGTCGGGTTCGGTTCCCAAGATAAACATTTATACGAGGAATATTTGTACTAAAAGAGGGCCAGATTAGGAAAATAAAGAACGCAACGAAATGCAAACAAAGTAAGCAAGAGAGGTATGCCAAGATCGAACGAAGCAAGTGAAGATCATTAGTCTCTGCCTACCCCGATGGAGCACAAGAGTGTTGTTTCATCGTATCAACCATTTAAATTCCATTGCTGGATATAGGCCTTGCCAAGAATGAGTTCTGCCCATAATTGCCGTGCTGGGCAAGTGTGTTGGCAATCGCAGACCGCGGCTTTCGCGACAGAGATGCTGCTGCCCACCCCCACCCTGTTGCATTTGAGCTACACTACTTCGGGTACATAGGAATATACCGCCATCTGATGATTCCGGTACCTCAGTCTCTGACGACACCTCGCACAAGTGGAGGTACTATTCTACTCTGCCGGTACCTCACGGTATGAGTGATGGATATGGCGTTAAATATGTATTTTAGTATTATATTTCTGATCCCTCTGTTATCTGATGTCCGTTACACAAGATTTTGATATTGTTAAAGAAGTTTGATACTAAATAATAAGTCACCCTTAACGTTCTTCCAGCAACAATGGCGAACGATATTGGGCTTTTGTTCCTGGAAACGGAAATAGATCTCAGCCGTCCCAACATCGCCACAGCATGCTTGCCTGCACCCAACCGGGTATTAGCGGCGGGAACCGAGTGCATCGTCTCTGGCTGGGGGTACAGCAAGTTGTCAGCTGACAGTACATTGAGGGATAGGCAGAAGAAGGTAAACTCATACACAATATTTTGCACCAAACTCACGACTAATCACCGACCATAATTTTAAAGAAAAGGCATATATAATGAGGATGTATATGGGTGCATATATAAAAAAAAGGAATTGCTTAATTTAGTCCATCGGTTGGCTTGTTTGTATTGGCTATACATTGAAATGGCTGGATATATTTCAGCGGAACTTTCATCAGCAGATATTTGATACCATAAAGAATAACCTAGGCTAGTTTTCGTCGCATAAGTTCTAACACCGCGTATGTCAAATTTGGCCAACTTAATAATTAAGCCCAATGATAACACGATATTACATTTCTAACGCTGCAGTAAAACGTTTTAAACCGTTTAAACGAAATCTATTTTGTACCAACTAAATAGATTACACAAGCAATTAGTTTTAAAATAATTTTATGAAACGTGAGAAATGTTTTCCCAATTGTACAGTGTCATTTTGACTTACGCTGTGTTAGAACTTAAAAGACGTTTTATTATTCATTACCTAACGCGAACCAAGCGCTGCTAGTAAGTAATAGTCCAACTATACCTACATGTTACCGGATCAACATTTTTCGAACATAAAATTAAGCCTCGTCTTAACCCTCTGTAATCGGAAGTAACAAAAATATACACTTAACCAATTTCATCGTAAATAACCCGACATACTGGAGTCTATATATTTTCATTGGATATTTTTTATTTTCCTTATTTTAGGGAACGAAACAGTATAATTATATCATTATTCTTACACAACTACATCTTATACACAAATAATGTTTTCACTAGTTACATATATTTATTATCCTATTTCTGACTTACGTTATTTTTTTAATCTATGTCTATAATAATGTCTTCTAATATTATTATTTTTTTATATTATATGTATGTATTGCGTTTATTTATACAAATATGTACGTAAAGTTTATCTTTTTTGGACATAAATTATCTGCACCATTATATATATATATATATAGGTATATGTTTTATATGCCGTTTTATCGACAGGGCCACTAGATGTCACGACTAACGGTTGTGACATTTTATGGAAAAATATAATTATGATATGTTTCACATCAATAAGATTTATTTAAGTTGAATTATAAAAAGACCTGAAGTAAAGGCTTTAAATGCTGTTTTTTTCATTATTACAGGTAAAGTATAATATTAAATATAAGAACTTCATGTAATCGTTTAAATGTAAAGAAAATGCATTTTGTATATAATTCATTCATTACTACAGAGAAACGCAATTACGTCTTTATTTTATTTATCCCAATTATTGGAATAATATAATTATATATAATATGTCGTTTGTTCGTGTACTGGTTGCCCATTTGTCAGATTTTGTGCAGTGAAGTTCAATAAATGAATGTTCCACACTATGACTCAAAGAAATAATTGTCACATTACCCAGAACTCACCCTTCAAATCGGAATACGAACACAGCCGTTTGGCGGTAGATATAAGTGAGGGTGAGTGAGGTACCTATTAAAATAAGCCAAATTCGGGCCAACATTTTAATAAGGTCCCAATAGAAATCTATTGAGAAGCAAAAAACATGAACATTTTGTATGAGATATAATATAAGTAGAGATAAAAAGGGAATATACAATTACACCTATATTGTGCCGTGAAATACCGGCAGAATAGAAGAGTATCTCCACTTTTACCAGGTGTCGTAAGAGGTGACTAAGCTACCAGAACCGACTGATAGCGGTATACCCATCTGAAACAGTGCAGCTCAAATGCATAGGGCGGAAATGGTCAGCAGCATCCCCGTCGCGATAGCTGCACTCTGCGATTGCCAAAACGCTTACCCAGCACGGCAATTATGGGCAGAATTCCCCTTCCTTGGGGAGGCTCATATCCAGCAGTGAACTTCCCATGGCTGTAATGATGAATTTTATATTATTCTATTTGAATTCATGAAAAC
This sequence comes from Heortia vitessoides, assembly GCA_020976665.1. NCBI lineage: Eukaryota > Metazoa > Arthropoda > Insecta > Lepidoptera > Crambidae > Heortia > Heortia vitessoides. The sequence continues at coordinate 6,312,871 of JACJUM010003272.1, read as the reverse complement.
CTGTAATTGGCTTAACGTATTAAACTGTCTTTCTTCTAATTGTATGTAGTTTTTGGATTTCCATCAAATAAAGGAATGGGTCAAGGTCAAGAGGTCAGGCATCAGATACAGAATAATGTTGGTTTATATTGCAGCTGGAACTGGTTGTGCAAAGCCTGAACTTCTGTTACGACCGTATGAAGGACACTGCTGGTAAAGATTGGCGACCAGACTCATCAAGTATCTGCTCTGTGAGCAAAACTCAAGAAGACACTTGCAAGGGCGACGGTGGCGCGCCCTTCGTCTGCCCCATTAAGGTAAGTATCGCAAGCGGCTAAAGAAGCAAGAATTTTGGGAGGTACTGCCTGAATAGAATAGTACCTCTCCCCTGTACCGTGTGTCGGTAAAAGGCTACTGAGGTACCGGATCCGTCAAGTCCGGCGGTATATCCACCTGATATAGAGTACCTAAAACGCAGCAGTAAGGGATGGACAGCAGCATCCCCGTTCCCATTCTGAAGCCAAGCTTTCCGATTGCCACCAGGTTTGCTCACGGTAATTATGGCCGAAATGCCCCCTTTCTTAGATAGGCATACGTCCAGCAGTGACGGTCTACGGCTACTATGATAGAATTTAAAGCGTTCTATCCCCTGGAGATACACCAGGTGCCAGGACCAGCGGCATTGCATGCATTCCGAAGCACGAAGTAGAAAAGGATAGCGTAGTCTCGGTTCGCCGCGATAATTGCTGAACCAAAACATTCCGTAGTGTCCCTTCTCGTTCGCCAAGGGTCGTGGGTTCAATTCCCGACAAGAGCGAAAAAATTGTGTGTACAACATTTGTATTTGGTCTATATCTAGATGTGAAATGTGTTTAGGTACCTATTACATTTGTGACTTGACGTGTGGTACCGGCAAAGTAACATAGAATAGACTAAGTGTAATCATGTTCTACGTGTTTTTACATTTCTAGGAAGAAGACGATCGTTTCTTCCAGGAGGGCATAGTGTCGTTTGGTGTTGAATGCGGCGAAACAGGTCGGCCATCTTTGAACACCGACGTCTCCGCATTCCGTCCGTGGATCGACGGAATTATGACAACCATGAAATATAACATAAGTTTCTATACACACGAAATGTTTTAAACATAATAAACTCATGAGTCGGAGTCTGTGTTTCAATTTAGTCCTTAAACTTACCCAGGGTAGAATTCATCAATACTATAGGTACTAGTACCTCCACATGTACCAGGTGTTGTAGGCGTAATACCAGAACCGACAGATGGCGGTAAACTAATTGAATGTGAAATCTAGACAGAATTGTAGGTTGATTTGCGTGTACAATTGGCAAGATCGCTCTGTGTGATCTGCATCGTCACTGCAGCCTATAGACGCTCTTGATATCACAAGGATATCACTAGCGCGTAACCAAATTGATGACATGAAGATATTATATCACATTACTCATTAATTTCACTGGCTCTCTCACCGGAACGCTGCATTGCGAACACTACTATTCGGCGGTCAAAATAACTGAGTGAAGTACCATTATTTATTTATTATAATTATATACATAAACCATACTGTAGGGTTGTTGGATTGATCGGGGCAGGGACCTAAGACAAACACGTTTATGTATGTGTCAACATTTAGATATTGTTAAAGCCATACCTAACAGGTTTTTTTCATAGAATTATATTATTAAATATAATTGTGGATTATATTAAAGCTAATATTTACTAGAAAAAAAACAACTTTTTTATTACCCTTCCTACCTTGGGGTACAACTTCCGCCATGTTGGATTTGTGTCACGTGACTATTATTTCCGTATTCCTGACAGCAAACCCTTCCATTTGACACCAATATCATGGAGGTGCATTTCAAACAGCCAGTTCGCCATCTTGGAGAGGCCGCCATATTGGATTTGCAATGACGTTTCTTAGCTAGCCATGTATTATCATCAGAACTCAGAGACTGTGCAAAATTTCATCCAAATCAAAGACCGGGAAGTGGGTCAAATTGAGATTCCAAGATTTTCTTACATAGTTACAAGTGAAGCTAATAAAAGTGCGGTAAAGAAAACACAATCACTTTGTACAAATCACAATTTATTTATCTATATACAAGGCAGCAGGCCGCGCATAAATATACCTCGACTACGCTACACTATAGGAAACAATACGATCGGCGCGCTTCCGCGTAGCGTAACGTATCGCACCGGCGCCATACGCTTCTCGAACGACGGCAACACACTCACCACCTTCCTTACTCACTAATTACAATATGCAGTTCCAACTAACACATCTACGAAGGTTTATCTCTCATCATCACATAATCGGAGCCCAATTGAAGATATACTTACAAACATCAAGATCATCTTAAAGGTATTCAGAGAAAACTATCCAGACAATTAGGCCAGTTGCAGGTCATCATCGAGTACATACAATATTTATTTTCCCAATTAAGGTTGTGTTGTGTGATAATTAATGGTTCTCGATTGCTCAATACCTTCTCAGGCATCCTTTTTTTCAACGAGATACCAGACATCTCGACACTAGTTAGAAATATTTGCCGATATGCATGATTGATGTACAATTAATAGACAGTTAGGTGTAGTTGAAACTGTTATAAAATGTCTCGTAGTACCATCGTTCGTAGCGTTAAGTAGCCACAATTATGCTATCAACCCTGCTCCTGATCAGGACCACATTCCCGAATGTCATCAAACATTATCTAAAGTACATATCTTCATAAATATATTACATGTTAGCGGTCGTTCGAATGTAACCAACTATCACATAAAATCGTGTAATATAAAGAAAACATTTTAAAATACAGATAATGCGAATGGTGTAAAAAAAACATAAGAAATGAGGAAAATTATAAGTCCTTTACATTTGAATTGCATATTGCGAGTTATGTTCTAATAGTAAATTAAATAACATACAATAATTCCTTAAAAATAAAATAAACACATGCGTTGCCGTTTAAAATAATTTATAAAAAAAAATAAAAAATCGGCCTCCGCCTTTATATCATTTAGTAAATTAAAATGTCCGCTGTTTAAGTACTACGTACGCACACACTAAGTAAATGCCCTCGCAATCATACGCATACATTAAACATAGAACTAGCAAGGTATTGCTATACTCAAAAGTATACACCCTCCAATCACTCTGTCATTGATACCAAAATCCCTGTGTTTTTACCCAACACTCATTTGCATGTGTAATACTTAAACAACCAATATGTTCTTATACAGCTTACATACTAAAATTTAAAAATAGTACGTCAACCAACCAACGCGCGTGTGCGCTACGGAACGCTACGGCACGCTTCAAACGCTACGACACGCTTCGGAACGCTACGCTACACGCAAGGCGGCCGCAAATCATTTACCACGTGTACGCGACACGAACTTACAATGTACCTAATAACAACAAGATTACTTACATACGTGGTATTTCAAATTAAAGAAAATTAAAAACGTCTCACAATGCTCGTGTAAATGTCGGTATAGACAATTGTAACAGACAATGTCTCAATTCAGTTTTCATTCAATCATATTGACGTGCATGCGTTTTCCCACGCGTAACCGTCCCCAACGGTCGGATGTCAGCCACGTCACAGTCCAGAAATGTCAAGTCTGACAGTTTTCTGGTCGGCACAGCACGCCAAACGTCGGCACAGACGACAGTGATCTTACACTAAACTAGGCAATTAAATTTGAATCAATAATAGTTATAACAATTCATCTTGTATGAAAACTACAAGTATTTTGGATACTGGAGACGCGTCGGCGCTTTTCAGCCGATCGCACATTACGATAGCAAAAAAAAAAACAAATAGATATCTCTCATACGTGTTTACATTCAATAAAATCACGCTACAATACAGAGGAACAAAATAGTGTGTAATACTAATCAATCTAATAAAACGAGCGTAAAATCATACGAGGATTGTCTTATTGCATCTATTTATTTTAGTCATTAATACAAATAAAAACAAGCTATTTATTAAAAAAAAAAAACGGTATTTTACAATCGTCAATTTTACACTGAGCCGAATTCGCACGCATCAAAAGATAGAAATTATGCACTTCTTTTTCTGAATTCTGCCAAATGAGTGACTCGACGTCAGTTCCAGCGTCAACAGAGGGTAGAGGTTAGGCCGCTCATTAATGAGCGACTATAGACCACGGCTTCCCAAACTTTATTTTACAGAGCGACTCCCCCCTAATTTTTTTCTTACTTAATATTCTCAGTTCAATAAAACTAGCATATTTGAAATAAGGTTAGGAATCACATGCTAATGTTGGGCGTCTCCATACGCCTCAGACACTCTGGCAGATAGATAGATGTTAAACCGAACATTTTCAAGATGGCTACTTTAAACCTAGACCAGTAATGCAAGAGAAGTGTTGCTAACATCTAATTTTGTCGCGCGCGTTTAAAATTAACCCGCTGCTTCAATACATCTACTTCTATTATATACGTTGTCTGTATATATCTATTATCAGGTCAAAAAAGTCTGTCTGTCTGTTCATTTCTCCAAACAGACATATATATATATATAGAATTACATTTCATGCATAACTATAGAAATAAATTACTTGTCGAGCGTAAACTTTTAGTATTTGACACGTGTCCGTATGACAGAGACCGAACGAATACAATTATAAGACGCGAGAGCAAGACAACGGTGTGCCATCGTGACGTCTTTAAACACTAAATTTGGTGAGACATTGCGCAGACCGCTGTCAGTGAACAGAGAGGTCAATTTTGAGTGGACGATTTTTGATAAGAGAGGATTCACAGACATTGCAGTTTTTTAAGCGAATATATTGAAGCAGCGTGTATACAAAAATGAACAAAATACTGGCTGTTTTTGTGATAACACCAAATATATTTGATAAACAATACGAAAGAGTATAGTTTTGATAGCCGTAGGATACCAAAAGGGAATAGTACCTCACTTCAGCAGGTATAAGCAGACGGGACTGAGGTTCCGAAACCGATAGACGGCGGTATGTCCTCCCGAAGCTTCACTCAAATCTAACAAGGTTGAGCTATTTAATCTAGACCTGTCTTTTGTGATACCCCATTCAATATCCCATACCATATTTACTCAGATGTCAATACTAGGCGCCACAGGATAAGTAGGCGAGGTCGCTTATTAATAAGCAACCCTATGCCCGTAAGATCTTCACTCGCTCAAGATGCTCAGAGGAGCAGACAGCCAATTACTTGTAGTAAATAGAGAATGTTTTCACAAAAACAACCAGCACGAGGAATCGTCAACTATTTTAAATTACACATTTCTAACACCTGTATGTCAATGATATTTACAAACCACACAAATAGGCTATAACGGTTTTGTGCTCTCACTCACTCCAACGGTCGGACGCGTCCCGTTTGCACCCACTGACCTATTGCTGGCCCACTCTGGCACGAAGGAAATAGACCAAGCCGCTCATTCATGAGCGGTACTGCCATATTTTTTATTTAAACTATTATAAAAGCTGATTTCTATGAAATTCGGTATGTCGATAGCTCAAACCCGTGTGAAGGACATAGGCTTTTAATGTTTGAATGTTTGCGCGGGAAGCAATAAAACATGAAGTGAATTGTTTACTAGGATCATGTTTTATGTATATTATCCCGTAGCCAGGATGTCTCTTAAATAGGCCCATGTCCAGCGGTGGACGTCCTACGGTGGACGTCCTACGGATGCTATGATGATACAATACTTCGTGCCAAGCATGTCCAAACGGGACCGCCCAGCTCGCACTTACATGTACAGTCTCTTGGAATGTCACATAGACATCGAGTCGCCCAACAGAGTTCGTATGTCCGTTGACTATGTTATGTGATGAAAAAGTCAATTAAAAAAATATTAAATATACATATGTAATAATATATAATATAAAGTACATAAAAAACCCATTCGGCGATGTATCAAAATTAGTTACGCGCCATTCATTTATTATGTAAGACGGTTTAAAAAAGTTGCTCGGAATCTCTTCCGAAAGAGATTATATTTACTAGAAAAAAATATCTTGTCTCAGGCGGGACTCGAACCTGCATCTATCCCTTACCGGTCGACTGCACTACCATTGTGCTACCGGGGTTTTAGCTTATTGAGTTTTTGCTAGTGTTTATGCACTGAGACTTCAGAGTTCAATGTTGCAGGCAATTTCACATATAAACCGTCAAATGTCAAACTTTTACAAGTAAGAATCAATCGATGAAGACGAATTAGTAATTTAATTATTTGATTGGTCATGCAGTCTCCGGTAATGGGAAACATGAGGGTTCGAGTCCCGCCTGAAACCTGAGACCAATTCAATTTATTGTAAATATAATTTATGCATTTTCAATGCAGAAAACCTTTAAATATATTCCTCAATTGTTTTAAAGCCTAACTAAATGATTATTTCTTTTATATTATACGCAGTTACCCCTTATTCCGTAACAACCCCCTGGAAGAGGGCGGGCGATTTTATTACTTGATATATAGAAGAAAATCAGTAAAAATCGTCTTACATAATAAAAAAAAATAATGTCCCTTGTGAATAGTGGACCCCCGGTAATCCAAAAAACTTGCCCAAGTCATTATAATATATTGAAAAATATATAGTACTCCTTGCTAAACATATCTGAAACAGTCCGGATCTTTTCAAAATGTGTATGTATTGCACGGTATCAACGGGCTAGATTACAGCGGATCGACTAAAAATCGTGACATCTCACTCGAGCGCACGGCGTCTTATGCAGGTGACATCACTGTTCACATGTTGCATCTCTATCTTGATATTCCATAAAATCCCCAACAAGATGTGATTATCTTTGGGGATTTTGAGTGGGTGTATACGTATATACTAGAATAGTTTTAAAATAAAACAAGTCAACATACCTAATAGTTGCGACAGTGGAATAGATTATCTATGGTATCGGTTGACAGATGTCAAATTAACAACGACAATGTCAACGAAATGTAACGTATCATTTTGACGTGTGAGTTTCTAGAAAAATTTTTTGAACATTTAATTTTTTTTTTCACGGAGCCTTGTCTTATCTGACTCAAAAACAGTTTTTCTTGCAGCATCCTTTTGGTGACACTTATAATCCTAAGGTCATCAGTGTCATCAGTATCGAGTATAGAATCCGTTGCATCCTATCTTTAAATTATTTAAATTTTAATAATGTACTTGAATATAAAGTGGAACCACAAACAATAAACACAGACAACCTATTCCACGTTCATACGAACCCGGGCCGGTGCCGGCGGCCATCGACCTAACTTATGAGGTCATCATGTCATTCACATTGGACGTGACCACGGACGAGCCTTTAAGCAAGTCGTTGATGTCCCGCCTGAACACCGACAGGTTTTGTGTGAATCTGAAACGAAAGAATGAACGACTTAAGTCGACAAGCAGGCACTCGGTCTGCAGCCTATAGACCCCCTTTTTTATTGGACTAGATCGACAAACAAGCGTATAGCCCGCGTGATAGCGCCGTGAGGTACCGGCACAGTAGAATAGTACTTCCCACTGCACCAGGTGTCGTGAGAGGCGACTAAGGTACCAGAACCGACAGATGGCGGTATATCCATCCGAAATAGTGCAGCTCAAATGCTCAAGGCGGGGATGAGCAGCAGCATATAAGCGTGATGCATGATTACCTGTCCCTGTTCTTGGTGAGCAGGTTGGGTTCGATGCCCTGCATGAGCGCGGCGAACCACTGCGCGAGCTGCGGTTGCTTTTCGCGCGGCTGCTGGCTGATCATCTCGCCGCGGATGCGCGCGAACTGCTCCTCGTTGAGGAGTATCAGGCCTAGGAGCGGCCGCGACATCGACCACTGGTTGCAGCAGTCCTCGAATATTATCACGTTCAGAACCTGCACGGTGAGATGGGATATGTTAACATTTGCTTAGTACCCGATAGGTAGGGGAAAGTTGTTAAGAGGCGCAGGAAGGAGAATTAGGGGTAGCCCCTCAGTGTGCAGAGAATGGATAAAGGAGGACGTGGTGAGCGAGGTCAGAAGACGTAAGGGGGGAGGGGCGAGGCGATGATGGCGGGGGGGGGGGGGGGGGTTGACTGACCGTTGCCAAAAGCTGCTGCATAATCTCGGGCCGCCGTTGCAGCACCTCGATGAACATATTGCTGGTCTCCGGCGGCGGCTGCCGCGGGTTCGTCACTTTGTTACTAGCTGGGGGGCGCAGAGAACACTCAAGTTAATCTCTTGTCAGCTTAAAACATAGTCCCAAACGAGCCCCATTACAACAATTATTTTTTCACAAAAATAATTGTTGACATACTTACATTTCTGTACTAATTGCTTAAATAGATATGTGACTATGTGGTCCAGGGTCGCGCAGCATCCCGTGCACACGCTCGTATCTGTGAACAATATGTTTACATGATAATCAAACATTTATTTAAGGAGATCTTACAGACAGGGTTGCCAACTTTTTTCGACAAAAAAAATTATAAACTTGCTTGGGTAGAAAAAATTTATGTATTAGTAAGAAAAAAAAGGATATTTTAAATATCATGATTTTGCTTGTAGTATTTGCAAATGCATTTTTTTGTTATCTTTAAATGTTACAAAGCTTGTTTGACAATCAATACAATCAATACAAATAAATAAATAAACAAACTGTTCCGTCATAATCATACTGACATACTAACATTTCGTTCGGTAATTATATATCATTTCACGGATCACAGTAAAGGTTGAAAATAAAGTATTTCTGCATACTTTATTTATATATAAATTCCTACAACATCTCATACATTGACCTGACTCCAAGTAAGTCGCTTAAAGTACTTCTGTTGCGGACGCCAGGCAACAGAGGAATCACAAATATACTACTTAAATACATATATTTAATACCCAGACACAGAACAAACATAAATATCATCACATAAATATTTGCTCTGTATAGAAATCGAATTCACGACCCTTGGCGCACAAGATAGGATCACTACCAACTGCACCATCGGGCCCGTCTAAATGTAAAAGTATATAGTATAATTACCAAAAATAATGTAGCATACTTATTTATAAAGTATGGTTGGCAACCCTACTTACATGTCATACATCAATGATATAATAACACACATTCAAAACTGTGTAGTGTACGCACCGAGAGCCGTCAGTCCCTCGGAGATGGACGAGAGTATGTAGAGGGTGGCGTCTGGCTGCAGCGAGGCCAAGAAAGGCATGTGGTCCTGCGCCAACCGCTCAAGCAGCACATAGTACGTCTGTGACAGCTTAGGGTAATCCTGCAAAATGTGGATGTTCAGAATAGGTCCCACTGTACCAGGTGTCGTAAGTGGCGACTAAGGTACTAAAACCGACACAGGGCGGGGATGGGCAGCAGCATCCCCATTGCGAAAGTTAAGTTCTGTGATTGCCAATACGCATGCCCAGCGCGGCAATTATCGACAGAATTCCTCCTTTCTTAGGAAGGCCTATGCTCAGCAGTGGACTTCCAAATGGCTTTTAAGATTATGACAAATCTCCAAGACGATGGAGGTACATTTCAGACACATAAAAATGTTTGTAAATGCATATTTCAATATGGTAGATTGTTCTATCATTTTTAGTACTGTATATTGATCATATAAATAAAATAACAATAAAGGTATGTGGCAGTAATCTATATTGCAAATAATAACAAATAGAGGTACCGGCAAAGTAGAACAGTACCTCCCCCTGTACCAGGTGTCCTAAAGGCGACCAAGCTACCAGAACCGACAGATAATGGTATATCCATCCGAAATAATAACAAATAGAGGTACCGCCAAAGTAGAATAGTACCTCCTCCTGTACCAGGTGTCCTAAAGGCGACCAAGTTACCAGAACCGACAGATGGTGGTATATCCATACAAAATAATAACAAATAGAGGTACCGGCAAAGTAGAACAGTACCTCCCCCTGTACCAGGTGGCCTAACGGCGACCAAAGTACCAGAACCGACAGATGGTGGTATATCCATCCGAAATAATAACAAATAGAGGTACCGGCAAAGTAGAACAGTACCTCCCCCTGTACCAGGTGCCCCAAAGGCGACCAAGGTACTAGAACCGACAGATGGTGGTATATCAATCCGAAACAGTGCAGCTCAAATTAATAGGGTGGGGCTGGGCTGCAACATCCCCGTTACGAAAGCTACGCTCTTCAATTGCCAACACGCTTGTCCACCGCGGCAATAATGTGCGAAATTCCCCCTTTCTTGGGGAGGCCTATGTCAAGCAGTGGACTTCCAATGGCTGATATGATGATGATGAGGTATGTCGGATTACCGGATGGTTACCATCATACATACGACTGCGGATCAACCCATTTAAAGGAGATTTCAGATTTCGTACATCTACTTCTTGGCATAGACCCCAGAAATAGACATTTTAAGAGAATGAGGCTGAGGTAAGGAAATATAACTGTGGATCAAACCATTTGAAGGAGATTTCAGATTTCGCACATCTACTTCTTGGCATAGACATTTTAAGAGAATTAGGCTGAGGTAAGGAAATATCACTGCGGATCAAACCATTTGAAGGAGAATTCAGATTTCGTACATCTACTTCTTGGCGTAGACCCCAGAAATAGACATTTTAAGAGAATGAGGCTAAAGTAAGGAAATATAGCTGCCCATCCCCGCCCAGTTACATATCTGAGTAGACCGCCATCTATGTATTTATTTATATTAATAATATAGGTACACGTACAGATAACTGTCATATAAAATTCAAAATTAAATATAACATTAACCAGACCGTAACCTAGGAGATGTGTACACGACATGTTTTATTTATTATAATTGTAAAGAGAATTTCTTTGATTTACAATCATTTTTCTTAAGTTTCTATTTGTCGTTTTATTGACCGGGCCACTAGATATCACGACAGACAGTTGTGACATTTTATGAAAAAATATAATTATGATATGTTTTACACCAATAAGATTTATTTAAGTTGAATTATAAAAAGACCTAAAGTAAAAGGCTTTAAATGTTGTTTCTTTCATTATTACAGGTAGTGTATTATTTTGTTGGATATACTTCATGTAATTATTTAAATATAAAGAAAAGATAATGCATTTTGTATATAATCCCTTCATTTTTAAAGAGAAATGCAATTAAGTCTTAATTTCATATATCCCAATTATTGGAGTAATATAATTATATAATTTATTTTTGTCACACAAGACGTAAATAATGAAAAAAACAAGAAAAAATTAGAAATTCATATATTAAATTATTTTTCTGCTTTTTAACCGATTATGATATTTTAAGTGGATGGAGGCTGAGGATGACTCGGCCGCCAAAATTATTCAAAATATATAATTATTAAAAAAAGGTACTCATACCTCAGCTCCTTGAGATACCTAATACAGAGGTACTTTCCTACCTCACGGCTTTACATGTACTTACTAATAAATCACTCTGCGGTATACTGAGCAGCAATTTCACAAACATATTGAGTGCATTGTCTAGGGCCTCGTCACCATATAACCTGCAACCGAAAAATAAATAAAATAAATTTGGCGCATTCGGCAGTGTTCCTGTCTTAAGAGCCACTTGTCGTGGGTTTGATGAGTGATAATGGTGTATTTAAGTTTTCTATTTACTAGAGGTAGACATAGGTCGCATAGGTCGTCTATATACGTCACTCTCACCTATTTCGACAGTCAAATAACAGTGCTCGCATTGCACCTTCAGTTCTCAAGGTTGCTGACACGCTAATGATATCTTTGTGATGACACGAGCGTCTTTAGGCTGCAGTCACGTTTATAATCAAGAACATTGTGCTTATTTGCTGATTTCATAACATAAAATCCATAGAAAGTTATTATTTAATGGGGAATTAACGTAGGCAATTCTACAGTAAAAGCTAGCAACTAACTAAATCCCTACTAATCCCTACTAATATGATAAATACGAAAGTAACTCTGTCTGTCCGTTACGCTTTCCCGTTTAAACCTCTCAACCGTTTTTGATGAAATTTGGCGCAGACAATCTTTAGACCCTGAGAAAGGACAGGCTTTTTATTCTAAATAAGGGTTTTAAGGGGTCGAAAGGGGGGATGAAAAGTTGTATGGAAGGATCGCTATTTTTAGAGTTAGAAACTTCAGTCAGGCTATTGATTCAATATAAATAAACATGACATTCAACGTTTACATAAGTTAAGGTAAAGAGATATGGTACCCTAAAAAACTTATCCACGCAGACGCAGTCGCGGGAAGAGCTAGTCTATAATATATCAATATAATCAATTCAAAGTCCACCGTCTTTCCTTTCAATAAGCCTATTAGACTCTAAACAGCCTTAAACATCTTCCCCTCCATCTCCCCCCAATAACATACAGTCAACGCCATCTAGTTATCAACGCAGGAAACACTTGGTCTCACCTGAATACGCCAAAGTTCGCGTACGTGCCGCACAGTGCCGCCTTCAGTATGGAGAAACATAGCGAGATACCCTTTAACTTCATCGCGTACATTTGCTTCTTGCTTACATCTATCGTCAATATTCGACTGCCTGAAATAGGACGTTTAAAATAAATAAATAAGCATTGGACACACTTGGTGATCCTGTCTTGTGCGCCAAGGGTCGTGAGTTCGATCCTTATCCAGGATAAATATTTATAGGACGAGTGTTCGATGTTTACTAGAAAAAAATTAACTTGCCTCACGTGTCAGTCGCAGGGCCTAAACTATAAGGGTTAGAAAAACTTTAAATTTTGCACAGGGGTTCTGTCAATATCGTAGGGAATCAGTAAGAAAGGATATAAGAATATCCCCCCCCCCTCCCCTCCTTAAAGGGGTAAAACGTGGGTGCAAAGTTAGTATCAAACTTTGCTGTTATTAAAGTTATTCAAATGAAATATAGTAACTTTATAATTAATTTAATTTGAATTTCTTTATTAAAATAATAATATAACTGTTATGGTACTGGATAACTGTTCCGAACGATGGCCACTTGAGGCCATCCAACAGTTATCCTTCCATTACGTTGAGAGATATTTGCATTAAAATGCTCGAATTATAAATTCCCATATCTCATACATTGACCTGACTCCGTGGTAAGTCGTTTAAATTACTTGTGTTACGGACGCCAGTCAACAGAAGAACCACAAATATTCAACTTAAATACATATATATTTAACACCCAGACACAGAGCAAACACAAATATTATCATATAAATATTTGCTTTGTGTGGGAATCGAACTCACGCCCCTTAACGCGCAAGATAGGATCATTACCATCTTCGCCATTCGCCGTGGATTATATTTACTAGAAAAAATCAATTTGTCTCACTCAAACCTGCATCGTTCCGATACCAGGGGCCTAAACTACCATTGTGCTACAACAACTTTAGCGAATATATATTCCCTTGTTTTGCAACTATATCTTTTATATGTATTTGAATGTATGTATGTACAAACATACATATTATATATATATGTAAATATGAATGTATGTTTGTTTGTTGTACTAAATTCACCTCAAACTTCCACCGACTTTAACATTATTTCTATCCAAAGGTTGCCTGTAAGAAATTGCATTTAGCGATAAGGCCGCCTCTTGTACCTACTATTTCATGTGTTTGTGATGTTCTTGTGTTGTTTTTATTGGTGTACAATAAAGAGTATATTATTATTATTATTATAAATTTTCATAATGTTGTCTTAAAAACCTACAACAACGAAAAAGATGCTTTTTGGTGCTGACACATCAGCAGAAAAAAAGAACTTGCGAATAAATCGACATGTCGCTGTAGTCCCGGTAGCACAACAGCAATGCGGTCGCTCGATATGGAAAAAGTGCAGGTTCAAATCCCGCCTGACAATTAAGACAATTTGATTTCTCTCTAGTAAATATAATCCGTCGATTACAAACGAGCTGACCTCGTGACCCTGGACGCTGGACACTCACCGTAGGCGCAGATGATGCTGGACAGCTCTCTGAACAGCAGAATGCCGTTCGGCGAACTCACGTCGAATTGCAGCCGCTGGTTCCTGTTCTGGGCCAGTTCTGCAGTCAGCTTCAGTACGGGCGTGGTGAGCGCCGGCTCCGCGAACCATACCTCTATACCGCGGATCAAGACCTTCATATATAAGGGATAGCTGGAAAAGATCAAGATATACAAGTCGGCATGATTTTCTCTGAAATGTTCTATTACCTATACAATTAAGCGTTAAGGTACCGGTAGATGCGACTGAGGTGCCGACATATAGCGATATATCCACCCGCATTCCTATCGCGGAGCTACGCTTTGCGATTGCTTGCTAGCACGCTTGCCTAGCACGGTATTTATGAGCAAACATCCCCCTCTTTAGGGAAAGTCAATGCCCAATAGTGGACTTTGGGGAATATACCACCACCTATCAGTTCCGGTAGGTACCTCAGTCTTTCAAGACACATGGAACGGTCGGTTCTTGCCGGTACTCTAGACAGCTATAACCTGATTGACTCACGACATCATGAGGTACAATTACTAATACAGGTGTTCAATATCCTCTAGACCAGGAGTTCCCAATGCCCCCCTGGGGCACGCCCCCTTGAGGGACGTAGTGAAATACCAGGGGGGCGTAATCGGTACGATATCTGTATGGAACTCTTTGTTTTTAATTTTAATTCAAATTAAACAAAAGGAAACTTAAACTAAAATACACTTTGATACTAAGTACCTAAACTAGGTCTAGCCTGTTCTTATAGGCACCTATGCTCTGTAGTGTGCATGTAGGTGTGGATGTGTGTGTATATGGTCTAATATACTACAAGGTTTGTTAATACAACATATTATATAAGTATATATTACATAAATACATAGAATTTGAAGCTATACTGTGTATCCATTGCAATATATAATATATATAAATAATAATAATAAATATAGTCAAGTCTAGCATAATATTGTTAGCAATTCCTCCGTCTTATTGTAGTCCAATGTCACGAGCCATTCTCTTACTGTTGTTTTGCATGTGTGTTTATTCATGTCATGAATATCTATTTCATGGTTAATTTTATCATAAATAAACGGTCCCGCAAAATTTGGAAATAGCTGTACGAACCGTGTACGACATGGCTGATGTATATTTTGTAATTGGTGAGGCTCAGTGAAATAAAGGTTGGGAAACCCTTCTCTGGACTACTATCTAACATCAGCATTACGTTACGTTACATTGACGGGCCCTATGGCGCAGATGGTGGTGATCCTATCTCGTGTGACAAGGGTCGTGGGTTCGGTTTCCATCCAGAGCAAATATGTACACAATGATATTGGTGTTAGTTCTGTGTCTGGGTGTTAAATATATGTATTTAAGTAGTATATTTGTGATTCCTCTGTTGTCTGGCGTCCGTAACACAAGTGCTTTAAGCGACAATGTATGAGATGTTGTGGGAATTTATTTATTCATACACTTTTTCTCAAACTAAAGATTTCGCCGACGATTATGCCGTGAGGTACCGTCAGAGTAGAATAGTATCTCCCTCTGTATCGGGTGTCGTAAGAGGCGACTAAGGTGCCAGAACCGACAGATGGCGGTATATCCACTCGAATCAGTATAGCTCAAACGGACAGGGCGTGGAAGAGCAGCAGCATTCCCACCATGAAAACTGCGCTCTGAAATATCCAAAACGGTTGCCCAGCGCGGCATTCCCTATTACTTGGAGAGGCCCATGTCCAGCAGTGGACTTCTAATGGCTGATGTGATGGTGATGAAAGATTTCTTCGCAAATTCATGCGCGTAAAATTAATAATAAACAATAGTAAAGTTAGACACAAAATATGCGGCACATATACTCACATCCAATCAAACAGCATCATATATGTAGTCTTGGTGTTGAAAGCGAACGCGAGACCGCGCAGGTCTCGTGCGAGTCCTATCAGAGTCTTCTTGGCGTCCTCGGACGTGAAGAGCGGACTCTCTGGCGGACCCAGCAGACCAACTATGCTCTCCATCGCCGCTGGAACATTGCATGCCAGTTATTTTATCATCATCCTTATTCTGTATCATGTGTCGTAAGAGACGACTGCGGTACAGGAACCGACAGATGGCGGTATATCCATCCGAAACAGCAGAATTTAAATACTAGAGGGCGAGGATGGGCAGCAGCATCTACGCCTGCCCAGAGCGGTAATTATGGGCAAGAATCCTCTTATCTTAGAGAAGCCTATTCCAACAGTGTACTTTCTATAGCTGATATGATGATCATACCAGCGGTAGAACATCCACTGCTGAACACAGGCCTCCCCAAAGAAGGGGCGTTAACCTACAATTGCTGCGCTGGGCTAGCGTGAGCTTTGAGATACGCGGTTTGGATGGATATACCGCCATCTGCCAGTTCCCATACATTAATCGTCTCTCAAGGTACTTTGTACAGTGGTAGATATAACTTGATTCTGGGTACACCACAATTACTTTTATTTCGATATTACACATATATATTGAAAAGTCTTACAATATTAGATAATGTCGAGACAACAATGGAGAAAGAAGATTTGATGTAGAAAGAATAGATGAAAGTAGAATGACTGCACAAATATATAGAGCGGAAGTGAATGGAAGAGTTGGTATAGGACGATCTACGCGAACATACCTTAACCAGGTCAAAGAGGTATTGAAGAAGGGCAGGTCAGAAGAACCAAGAATAAACGAGCGTGTATGAAAGGTCTAATGCGAGAAAGGGAAGCGAGCGAGGTATGCCACGATCGTAACGAGTGGAGATCTATAGTCTCTGTCTACCCCGATGGGACACAGGCGTGATGTATGTATACACGTTAAAGTGTTTGTGTGTCTTCATCACGCTTCATCTATTCCACCGACCTTTGTAATATTTTACGAGGACTGACATATAGTTCTATTCATCCTTAAAAGAGTACTGTCTCCGTGGGAAAATCCACGCGAGCGAAGCCGCAGGTAAAAACTTAAGAGATATAATAATAATATAAATTCTTATTGAACACCAAACACAAAAATATGAAAAATATACTAAGATACTAAAACAAAAACGGCAAAAACCCCCCTATCTTAGGAAGGCCTATGTCCAACAGTGGACTCTCTATGGCTGACATAATGGTATTGAATCAAAATGTGTATGCATTAAACACCTAACACAAAAATATGGAATATATTTTACGATCTTGGCATACCTCTTTCGCTTCCCTTACTCGCATTACATATTCATATATATATATATATATATATATATATATACATATATATATGATTGTGTCTTATATATTTATGATTCCTCAGTTGTCTGATGTCCATAACACAAGTGCTTTAAGCGACTTACCACGGAGTCAGGTCAATGTCTTATACATTGTCGCCAGACAACAGAGGAATC
>JACJUM010003272.1:6271717-6289144 GCA_020976665.1 Heortia vitessoides | reverse complement strand
ATGGATGTCTGTATGGATGTCTGTATGATTGTATGTTAGTTCCTATTTCACGCTGAACTGATCAGGAGAACATTCGGCACAGGGATTATTGATAGTCTAGACATAAACATACATGATACTTTTTATCCTGAAAACACGTTCACGTCGGATAATGTCTTTTTATTAAATTTTATCGGGACGATGTTTGCACAGTTTACCTCCCAGAGAGTGACATAAAGTTGTTTCTGATGTATCAAGAGTACCTCAGGGATGAGATATAAATTAATAAATACCGTGTGATGGGTAAGCATGAATTGAGTCTCGTCCAACTTGACCAGCTTCCTGACGCAGGAGTAGCCGCCGCTAAGGTCGCTCAGCAAGTTGAGGGTCTTCTCAATGATCTGCTCGCTGCTGCCCCAATACTTCAGGTTTGTGATGCTGGCGAGGGCATAACAATATTTCAATACATACAATTTTTTCGAAGTAGTTACACATACCTCAATTGATGGGCCCGATGGCGCTATAGGTCGTGGGTTTTCAAACATTTTTGTGATGAATAATTGTGTTTGTTCTGTGTCTGGGTGTTAAATATGCATTAAGGTATTGTTTGTACGTGCTTTAAGCAACTTATCTCGAAGTCAATATATGAGTTGCAATGAAAATTTTTTTGAGTTTTTTACATTACAAACGCACGACATAAATCGAGCCCCGTTATATTTTATTTAAGGTGTTTATAGACTGGTTTTATGAAATATATTATAACCTCTTACTGCAATGAAGATCTCTATCTAATGGTGAAATGATTTAAATTTCTAATAATACCATTCATTAAAAGTCCACTGCTGTACATAGGCTGCCCCAAGATAGGGGTTATATTTCCCATAATTGCCGCGCTGGGCAAGCGTGTTCGTAATCGCAGAGCGAAGCTTTCGGGACGGGGATGCTGCTGCTCATGCCCGCCTTGTTGCCGCCCGTCGCCGTTGAAGCGACTGAGGTACCAGACTAGACAGATGACGGTATATCCATCCGAAACAATGCAACTCAAATGCACAGGGCGGGGATGGGTAGTAGCATCCCCATCGCGAAAGCTGCACCCTGCGACTGCCAACACGCTTGCCTAGCGCGGCAATATACCCCCATTTTTGGGGAGGCCTATGTCCAGCAGTGAACTTCGATTTGCTGGAAATCATATAATTCCTCTTTATAATATTTTATATACATAGGAAGTATACGGCCAAACGTCTTGGGCAGGCCTTTTCATAAATCTTCATCATTATAGGATCAGTAGAGCGCCTACTGCTTCCCAAGTAAGAAGGAAATTACTCCCATAACTACTGTGCAAACGTGATGGCAATTGTAGCATCGCAATAGGAATACTAGCATATCTCTGCCTTATTGCATGTAAGCTGCACTATTTCGCGCGGTACCGACACAATAGAATAGTATCTCCCCCTGCAGATGTTGTTGGCGACTGACGAGAAACGACAGATCGCGGTTTATCTATCCGAAACAGCGCATCTTAAATACTTCAGGGTGGGGACGGGCAGCAGCATCCTCGTCACGAAGTTGTTCTGTGCTATTGCCACCACGCCTGCTTAGCGCGGCATCTAGCAGAAGCTTATGTACTTAGCAATTGCAATAGAGGATATCCAACTATCGGTTCCGGTATTTAAAGACACCTGGACGGACGATATCTGCTGGCACCCTGGACTGCTGTAACCTGGTGCGGGGTGGACTCACATCTTCCTCATGAGCACACTGAGCAGCTGACCCTCGTCGTTGAGACCCAGCACCTCGCTGAGGCAGCGGTACACTTTACTGTTTTTTTGCACCTGCTCCCCAACGTAGATCTTGCGGAAATGTTCGAAGAACGACATCATGGCCAATTCCAGCTTCTCGCAACCGCCCTGCATAAATATATAAATAAATATAAACAACAGAAGAATCACAAATATACTAATAAACTATTAAAATACATATATTTAACACCCAGGCACAGAATAAATTTGAATACATCATATAAATATTTGTCCTGAGTGGGGACCGAAGCCACGGCCGCCATTTAACAAATCTATAACAAAAATACTGCTCAACTTTGTTAAAAATATATAAATAATTTCACATAAAATATCATACGTTGACCCGACTTCAGCATAAGTAGCTTAAAGCGTTCGCGTTACAGATATCAAGACAACAGAGGTATAACAAACAACTTAAATACATACATTATAACACCCAGACACAGAACAAGCACAAATTTTCACACAGTAATGTATATCTAGAAATCAATGATCTTTTTGAACAAGATGAAAGTCACGAACCCTCATCTTCCACTATATGTTATTTTATCATTCACTCATCACCAATCTAACGGTCATAAAGGAACCGCCGTACCTTCGAGGACAATACCAGCAAGGACCAGACGCGGCAGGTTTCACCGATGGATCAGGGTCCATTACTATTAACGGCTAGCACCGCACGGACCGAAGTCCACTCCCTCTTGTCCAGAGGTACCAGAGCTGTCAAGTCGCTTACCACTCCCGATATCAAGTGAACATTCAAGATACCGAATAAGTTGATTCCCTCTCCTTCCAAGTAGGTGTTAAATATATATATTTAAGTATTATTTTTGCAATTCCTTTGCCTGATAAATAATAATAATATATAAATATTATACATATTAATTTAAAACACGAGGTATTATGAGATGTTCTTTTTATTTCCGGACGAACCAATTGCTGGACTACTCAGACGTCAATTCCAGCGCCACCGAAAGAAGAGGGCGGGGCCTCTCATAGATGAGAGGTCCGATACCCGTAATTACCCTGCGTGTCCCGCGGCCGCGACCGCGCGTGTCCGCCGGTCGCCGGCCGGGCGCGCGGGGCGCGGGCGCGGGCGCGGGCGCGTCTAGAGGCTCGAGCTCGGCGCGGGCCCGAGTTGGGAGGGATTAATTATAGAAAACTCAGCAACGGAGTGAGCCCGGCCGCGTTAGGGCTGCCGGTTATCGCTCGTTGGGGCAGGGACTGCACGCGTTCGCCGGCGAGCGCGGTGTGCTGCTCTGTTATACGAATGCATGGGCATTGTCAATGAGAGCATGCGAGTTGTGCCAGTGAGAGGGCGGGGAATGGCTGCGATTTTCGCGGTAATTTCGTCGCTCCTCACTTCATACCCCCGGTATGAGGTGCACCAAATAATAATAAAAGAAAAACGTTTAAAACTGAAAAAGAAAACTGTAACATATCCTTGATATATACAGTATTGGCCAGAAGAATGCTACGTACGAGAATCGAAGTTACCATAACGATTGATAATACTCCTTCACTCTCATCTTAAATATTTATTTATTTATCAACATTATTATACGGGTTATCCCAATTACACAATAATGAAGTTGTAACATAAATTAAATTATTCTACATCGAGCTTAATTATTAATGATTTGACGTTGTCGACAAATACGTCAAAGTCCGGGTGAGACATAAGGAGTGCGTTAAGTGCCTGCTGCATGCGGCATAAAGGTGATTACGCACGCGCTACAGTACGCGTGGCAGACGCGCAAACAGCCGATGTCTTCGTCCGGATCGAATGCGCAGATGGTTGTCAGGCACAAGGACGCGTGACAATTGCTCTACACATTCAGGCGAGTCCACATCTACACGCAACATTGCTATAGCGGTTGACAGCACTGTATGAGCTCTCCTGGTTACCAGAGAAATATCAGCAAAAACAGCGCGTCGGTTTGTTAGAGTGAGTGCATTCCACAAACGAAGAGCATAAACTGCAAGGATCCGGAACACAAGTGCTTTAAGCGACTTATCACGGAAGCAGATATGTATGAAATGTTATGGGAATTAATTAAAAAAACCAAGGTGTTGAAGCAGTAAAGCACGCTCACATCAGTATCCCCAGAGCTGCCTAAAGCTGCTAGACCTGCAGGAACTATGGAACTCACCCTGGCAAGCCGGGAGTCTGTCAGGTTGAGCAGCTGCAGAACGCGACAGACCAGCTCGCCGTCCATGGCGTCGTTCTCATCGCACGTATTCACGGACGCACGCCCACCAATCGCCGCCCCGATAATGTACACCAGCCAGGTAAGCTGCCCTGTGGGGGGGAGACGGGTGTTTGGGATCAAGTGTCAGCATCAGGGAGCGGAACCGCTTCCCATTGAAGAGGTTTGGGTGTTTCTAGATAGAAACCAAATCATTCAACTTAAAAGTTTACCAAATTGAAACTGTCTTCTCTGTTAAACCTCTGCACCTCTACACATGAGGTAGACCACAAAGGTCGTCTGCGTTGGTACCTCACTCTCACCTATTTCTTCCTTTCCACTGGTGATATGATAATGATGATTATGAGTGTCCAACACATGGCTCCATAAAATAAAAAATTCTTGCAAGGGCAACAGCATTAAATTTTACAATAAAATACCAGGCAGCATATCAGGCTTACCGATTTATAAATTAAAAAATTACGTAAAGAGCTTATTTCTAAAGCATATTATCATTATACCAGCCATTGAAGTCCACTGCTGGACATAGGAATCCCCAAAGCAAGGGGTATATTGCCCATAATTGCCGCGCTCGGCAAGCGTGTTGGCAATCGCAGAGCGCAGCTTTCGCGACGGGGATGCTGCTACCCATCCACACTCTGTGCATGTGAGCTGCACTGTCTCGGATGGATATACCCCCATCTGTCGGTTCTGGTACCTCAGTCGCCTTTTACGGCATTTGATACAGGGGGAGGTACTATTCTACTCTGCCGGAACCTAACGGCATATTATAGTGTTTCAGTTTGCCTTCGATTGAATTGCTCTAACCTAGCTTTAAGACAACGGTTTGTTCCATTAACACTAACTATTTAGTGTTGATCAGTATGATGATGACAGATGGATCCGAGGATATATACATTTTGATATCAATCTAACATAAATGCCTGCTCCGATCCAGAACAAGTGAAGCGGACATGCACCTGGAACCTGCACCACCCACCTTGCAACACCAGCAGTGGCTGCGGCTGCGTCTCCACGCTGTACGCTGCGGCGGCGCGATCGAAGTGCGCGACCAGCAGCTGGCAGGTCTTGGCGTACTCACACCGCCCTATCACTGACAGCTGTTCCAGCTGTTGCTGGAGTGTGCCGGTGTCGTCCAGGGGGTCTTCAAGGCCGTCTCTGCAATTAATATATTGATACATCTCATACATTGACCTGACGCCGTGGTAAGATGCTTAAAGCACTTGTGTTACGGACATTAGACATAGGAATCACAATTATATTTGTGAAATTATACTTAAATACATACGTTTAACACCCAGACACAGGACAAACACAAATATCTGAATATATAAAAGGAGAAGCTGACTGATTGACTGACTCATTGACTGACAGACTGACATATCGACGCAGGACCTAAACTACCTTATGGTTTAGGTTATAAACTTGAAAAAGAACTTCTTTTTATTAAAGAAATTCACCCTCTGAAGTGGTAAAACAGAGGTGCAAATTTAGTATGAAGCTTTACTGTTTTTGAATTTGTTAGAACGAAATTCAGTATAAAGGCTATTGAAAATTATGAAACACATGTGAAAAAAGCGGAAGCGAATGGAACAGATATAGGACGACCTAGCCGAATATACCTTAACGAGATAGAAGAAGTATTAAAGAAGGGCAGGTCAGAAGTACTGAGAATAAACATGCGTGTATGAATAGACTAAGGGAAGCGAGTGAGGTATGCCAAGATCGTAACAAGTGGAGACCCATAGTCTCGTCCTACCGCGATGGGACACAGGCGTGATGTATGTATGTATGAGAGATTATAATTGCCTATGTTACATACATCTTGATTATAATATTAGTAAGGACTAACTATTAATTATATTTAACAGAATAAATAATATATATATATACATGTATATATAGAAAGGTGAAGCTGACTGACTTGAGTGACTGACATATCAATGCAGGGCATAACTATAGGAGTTATAAACTTGATTTTTTTATATATATTGAAGAAATTCACCCTCTTAAGGGTTACAACGGAGGTGCAAAGTTAGATAAAACTTTGCTATTTTTATTATTACCAACATAAGTAACAGTAAATTATGAACAATAATTGTGTTTTCACAAGGTATTAACTAACTGTTCTTACAATTACAGGCAATCACATTATGTATAATTATTAATATTTAAAAAAAATATATATTAATCACTCAGTAAGGATGTAAAATAAATAACTAAATAAACAAACATTGAAAGTAAAAAATCAGCAATATTACGGTACGCCATCGAACGGTTTTATCAATGACAAAAACCCGGGAAGAGTATGAAAATTAATATCAAGTTCAGGCAGAACATTAAAATATTTCCGTGTTTAAAGTTAATCAGTATTAAATATTTGCATTGTAAAACATGAAATCCCTTAAAGGGGTAAACGATGTGCCAAGGTTCTACAAGTCAACGCGGGGCGCTGGTAGTAAGATATAGAGTCTGACTGACTGACCTGACGACGCACGGCACGGAGTCGAGACGTGAGCCGATGTAAGCGGCAGTGACGCCCGGCGCGTACGTCTCCAGCAAATGCGGCTCGGTCGCCTTCACGTACGGCACCGACGCAACCATGCGTTGCCACAGCGAGAGCAAATAGTGTACCGAATTGGGGGCGAACTGCCACATCTGCAAGTCAAAGTTAAACACAAATATATACTAGCTGTGCCCACGACTTCGTCCGCATGGAAGTTTTTTCTTACCATACCTCTTTACCTTAACTTATATAAACGTTGAATGTCATGTTTATTTATATCGAATCAATGGCTTGAAAAATAAGTTTCAAGTTTCTAGCTCCGAAAATAGCGATACTTCCATACAACTTTTCATGTCCCCCATGTCGACCCCTCACAACTCTTTTTTCGAATAAAAAAAAAGCAATGTCCTTTCTCAGGGTCTAAAGATTGTCTGTACCTAATTTCATCAAAATTGGTTTAGACGTTTAAGCGGGAAAGCGTAACAGACAGACAGACAAACAGAGTTACTTTCTCATTTATAATATTAGTAGGGATGCCTATAATATCCGCTTTGTAAGTCACTAGACCGCATGCAGTAGTTTATTTTTACCTTAACTTATATAATCTTCGAAAATTATATTTATTTATATGTACAAATCAATAGGCTAAATAATAAGTGTTAAGCTTCTAGCTCTAACAATAGCGATACTTCCATACAACTTTTCATCCCCCCTTTTGACCCCTTACAACTTTAATCTCAAATGATAAAGTAGCCCATGTCCTTTCAAAAGCTTTAGACTATATGTGTGCCAAATTTCATTTAAATCGGTTCAGTAGTTTAGGCGTGATTGAGAAGCCTATTTTCTTTTCCAATCGCACTCATCTATCTTTATACATACCAAAATTAATCAAAATTGGTTCTGCGGTCAACAGAACCCTAATCACACAAACTGTTATAACTTTCGAATGATGTTGTACGAATTTGGTGTTATCGGGTGAGAGTCCACAAAATAAGTGATTTTATACAAAGACAAGAGTTCGTTCCTGTCTGCATGTCGAACACAACACGATTAAAAGCAGATTGGCGGATAAAAGTTGGCAGGCGTTTGGGGCGCAAACGACATTCATCTTTATAGCCTTCTCTATAGCCTATAGCCTTTCTCTATAAATGGTCTATCCAAAACTAAGATTTTTTTTAATCGGACCAACGGTTTCTGAGTTTCAAACAAACAATCAAACTCTTTAGCTTCATAATATATATATAAATAGATTTTGCCATAGCCCACAGATGCCCACAACTTACATATTATTTACTAGGAAAAAAATTGTCCCGGATGTCAGGCGGGACTCGAACCTGCGTCTTCTCCATGCCGGGGGACTGCACTATCGTTGTGCCACCGCTAACATAGCAGACCCGTCGGATCTTTCCTAGTGTTCTTTTATGTGCTTAGAAATCCGCGCCATTTCTTACTGTACATCATCATCATCTTACTAGCCATTAAAAGTCCACACATAGGCCTCCCCAAGAAAGGGGTATGATGCCCATAATGGCCGCGCTGGGCAAGCGTGTTAGCAATCGCATAGCGCAGCTTTCGCGATAAGAATGCTGCTGCCCATCCCCGCCCTTTACATTGAGCTGAATTTTTTGCATGGATATACCGCCATCTGTCGGTTCTGGTACCTTAGTCGCTTCTTCGCGACACTTGGTACAAGGGGAGGTATACTACTCTGCCGGTACCTCACGGCAAAGTACACTCTTACTGTACAATCATTTAAATATCAAACATCTACTCAGTTGCATTTGAGGCGTTCTAAAGAGCTAAATGTCACTCCATTTTTCAGAGGCGTTTCCTAGACCGGTAGACCTTTTACCGGTTTGAAGGGAGAGAAATGCAGTGAAATTACTAAGTAATGTGAGATTACAAGGTTGGCGACGCGCTAGTGATATCCTGGTAAGGACACAAGCTTCTATAGGCTACTATGACATTTACTCACTAGTGGGCAGAATGGGTATTCTGCCTTGGTAAGGCTTGTCCTTCATACCTTGGTAAGGTGGCACTGACCTGCAAGCTTTGCACCGTGAACTTTGCGATGAGCTCGATGAGCCGCGGATAGTTGTCCACCATCACCAGCTCGCCGAGCTGGTAGTTGGACTTGAGCCGCGCGAGAAGCCGGCAGAACTCGTGGTAGTTGGTCGGATCTGATAGACCCTGCAGCACAAACAGGAACGTAATACTGAGTATGATTTTAACAGGACACGTACGGAAATTGTTGACCGGTACTACGATAGGTGAACGATAGATAATGTCGCTGCATTTGTACAGACAACGATACTACAGTCGTTCCCAGGCTGATGCCGTGGTACAGGGGCGGGATAGACGCCCGCTACCACGACATTACAGCGTAATTGATTATCGTGACTTTGTACCGGCAGCGACAGCATGATCTCCTACTTGTTAACAACTAAGTACCTACCTGTCTTGCGCATCGTCGAGTATCTAAAGCACTTTATAGCCGGTACTACAATACACGAGCGATATATACTGTCGCTAGATTTATACTAACAGCGATACGACAGTCGTTTATACACTGATTTAGTGGTACAGGGAGGTCTGTCGCAGCCCGGTACCACGATATTAGAGCGACATTGATTATCGCGACTCTTGTACAGGCAGCGACAGCATGATCTCTTGCTAGTGAACACCTGGGTACCTCACCTGCGTGTTGTAGAGTATCCGAAGTACTCCAGCCGCAAGTCTGTTTAAGATCTTGACTCGCTCATTGTTCCTGAACAACGAACGACTAGAAGCCGGTACTACGACACGCGAGCGATACATACCATCGCTGCATTTGTACTGATAGCGATACAAGAATCGTTAACAGACTGAGCTCGCGGTACAGGGAGGTCTGACGCAGCCCGGTACCACGATATTGGTTATCGCGACTCTTGTACCGGCAGCGATAGCATGCATGATCTATTGTTTGTAGACACCTGGGTCCTCACCTGAGTGTTGTCGAGTATCCGAAGCACTCCAGCCGCGAGTCTGTTCAGGAACTTGGCACGCTCGTTGTTGCTGAACAACGAGCGGCGTACAGACGCCAACTGGACCAAGCACGCGAGGGCGAGTGACGCGAGGCCTCCGCCTAGAGCGTGGTATAGCTCGAAGAACAGGTCTAATGTGCCTGATTCTAGAAAAGTCGGCCGCCATGATGTGGGAATCTGGAAAATAAAACGAATTGTCAGTGACCACAATATTATTTTTATACTGATGTTTTATCTCAAGCAATATGGCCCTATTCCTCTTTTAAATCTATACTTGCTGATAATGTAACTTTCTTTTAGTGAAAGACTTTCTGAAATCTGTTCAATAGTTTTTGTGTTTAATTGTTACAAACGTACTAAAAAACAATTCCCGGTATTTTTTCAAGTATTTGCTTATGTTACTTCAGAAAAATGTAGATTTGTATCAATAAAATAATTTCCAAAATAGCTTCAGGTTTTTGAGCGTATCTGCTACAAACAAAAATATATATCATTTGTCTTTAGAATTAGTGTAAGATCAAGCTAAATGTCCATTCAGCTGATTAATGACCTGTCCTTTTTGGACTATTATAAGAACATGATATATTCTTTTGTATATGTACTACACAATACCGCATATGTAGCATTAGTAAATAAGGTCCAAATTTCGCGTTCGGCCATTGAACTTTCAACTGTATTGACAACAGTTACATACGCGCTTTTGAACTATCATAGAGGCAACGCCGCCTGGTAGCAGAACAGTACCAGGTGTAGTAAACGGTTGAGGTACCAAAACCGACAGATGGCGGTATATCCACTCAAAGCGGTGTAGTGCAAATGCAACTGGGCGAAGGAGGGCAGCAGAATTCTCATCTCAAAGCTACGATACTATGACCAGTAGTAAATGTTTTAAAGCAGCTATGATGGTGATGATGATAGTGATGACGCTAGTGACGATGACGGTGATGGTAGTATCGATGACAGCGATGACTCACTTGGACGGTGCACAGGTCGTCCGCCGACTCGTCCGACGTGGTCCCGATGAAGTCGAACGTGAGGCAGTTGTGCGCGAGGCGCAGCAGCGCGGCGATGAGCGCGTGCTGCCGCTCGTCGCTGAGGTCCAGCGACTTCACGCGCGCCGCGCCCAGCAGCGAGCACGCCAGCCGGAACATCTCGAACAGCTGCGTGTCCCTGCGCGCCCGACAGCCAGAGCAACAGTCAACGAACGGTTCACGGCGCAAAGCTTGCAGGTCAATGCTAACTTATATCTAGCTGAATATATTTTTTTCAGGTCTGAGTCGATAAACATACGGCTCGCGTGATAATAAGTCACAGTAAATAAATAAATATTTTTTTTATTTATACAAAAATGGTATAAATGATGAAATGAGAACATAATTAAATGAGATTTTGAAAGGTGTTTCACTAAAATAGCATACGAACCATTAACAATTTCACATAACGTCCTCAAAATTTCAATAATATATATAAGCAGTCCCGGCAAACGTTGTTCTGTCATACAGATTAATGGATGAGCCCGGCGGTCACTCGAGGGCGCCACTAAGGCCGGACCTCGGCTCGATTGTGCGTCGTTGTGAACAGTTATATCAAAGTTTGCTGTCAGAAGACTGGAAGAGCCCAACAGTCACTCGAGGGCGCCGCTAAGGCCGGTCCTCGGCTCGAGTGTGCGTCGTTGCGAACAATTATATCAAAGTTTGCAGTCAAAAGACTGGATGAGCCCGATGGTCACTCAAGGGCGTCTCTGAGGCCGGACCTCGGCTCGAGTGGGCGTCGTTGGGAACTGTTAAATCAAAGTTTGCAAAGTCGGAAGGAAATTATGATGCCAAATACCGTAATGCCAACATAAATACCTCGAGCGAGGCTACTTCATTGAAATCTGTCATTATTATCAACCTATATTTAAAGGAAAACAATACTTTTAGTATTCGCCCGAAGGTCAGGGACTGCAGTGTACTGCTATACAAAAAAAAAATGCGTTTCAAGTGTATGTGATTGTGGAGTACCACGAGACCAACGCGTATGTCCATCGGTGGACATCCAACAGCCGACACGATGACTCACCTGAAGGAAGTGGCGATCTTCCTGTGTTTGGCGAGGGAGCGGTTCGCGTCCGCGTCGGCGACGTGGTTCATCTCAACCACCAGCTGCGAAAGAAGCTGCACGCCGATGGTGCACACCTCAGCTGGACCCTGAACACGAAGGTATAGAGGTCAGTTGCCATTAAAACGTGTAAAGCGATAATCTGTCTATCTATTTTTTTTTTATTAGAACAGGTCGACAAACAAGCTTACATTCCTCGTGTAACTAAGCATGACCGCAACCTAGAGACGTTCGTAATATCACAACATTTTGACTTTTTTTATTGGTTTTATTCGAAATCTTGACAAGCAATTTTATATTCTACATCGAAAATAAACCCTTAAGGGGGTAAAAGGAGGATGCAAACTAGTATAAAAGTTCGCCAACTTAACGCGGGTGTAACTAGTAAATCATAGATATGTAGAACAAATCAGTCAGCGTCAGGTTCTTCAAGATTCTACCTGCAGGAAGCTGGAGATGTCGTTCATGACGTTGTGGAAGACAGACTCCTCCTTCAGCACGTCGAACCAGCTCAGCTTGGTGATGCGCGCAAACAGAGATACCAGCGACTGGGGATAATAATATACATCTTTATATAAGATAGAAATTCTCGTGTCACAGTGTTAGTTACCAAACTCCTCCGAAACGGCTTGACCGATTCTTATGAAATTTTATATGCATATTCTATAGGTCTGCGAATCGGCTCCTGTTTATTTTTCATACCTAAGTGATAAAGATTATCCAACCCTTACCATTGTTTTTATGGGCAAATAGTTTTTTAATAACGTGGCATTCTAAAATACATACAACCCAACATTTTAACCCCTATTTTTAATAGTTGTAGTAATTTATCATTTGATATCATTTTTATAGCAGATCAACGTTTGCCGGGACAGCTAATATATATATATATATATATATATATATATATATAATTCGACTATACGTGTGTATGTCACTAAATGTTTTCACTAATAGGAATCTATTAATATTTAATTTCCAATACAGATTTAGAAGTTTTCAAGTCCATTCATTACAATCAAAAATAAAGTATTAGTAAATAATTTTCATACATAGCCGTGAGGTTCCGGCAAAGTAGAATAGTACATTCCCCTGCACCTGGTGTCGTAAGTGGCGACTAAGATACCAGAACCGACAGTTGGCGGTATATCCATCCAGAACAGTGCAGCTCAGACGCACCGTGCGGGGATGGGTAACAGCATCCCCGTGCGCTCTGCAATTGCCAACACGCTAGCCCAACGCTGCAATTATGGGCGAATTCCCCCTTCCTTGGGGAGGTCTATGTCCACCAGTGGCTTTCCAATGGCTGGTATGATGATGATATAATTACCAGCAAACCTTGTTTTGTCATACAAATATTTTTAGGGAACCACTAAGATATTTCTAATTAAATATCCTATTAAACCTCCAATTAGTCTTACATAAATTACCATTATTTTTATATTACATGATAAATAAATTATATATGGGTAAGGAAAAATCATTCACATTAAAAATCCACCTCTAATAATTCTTATAAACAATATTATTATTATTTTTTTTAATATAATATAATCCTCATTACATAAATTATAAATTGATAATAAATTAATTATTAAATATATTATTAAACAAAATCTATAAAATATAGTTAACCCAGTTGATACGTAATATATAAAAAAAATATAAAAATTTAAATTTCTTATTGAAACTATTTCTAAAATTAAATCCTTAGAATAAAATCCTGCTACAAATGAAATTCCACATAAAGCTATATTTGAAACATTTATACATAATGAAGTCATAGGAACATAATTTCTAACCTTTTTGATTTCACACACATCAATAAGGGTGAAATTTTATGGTGTTTTAATGGCCTATTATAAAAAAAAATGTTAGAGATATGAAATATAACTAGCCAGTAGCCGACTCTCAGACTATTGATACGAGAATTTTATATAAAAAAAAAATTAAATTACCTGCACAACGAAGTTGGCCAGTTTAGGTCGGGTCGCCAGGTAGTTGAGTACATAATTCCTGATATCCAGCCGCTGCTGCACCGACAGGCTGGTCGTGGACCTGGATGGGTAAATGAAGGTAAGGTGCAGGTAAATTCGCACATCTCATACATTGGCCTGACTCATACATATTTAATAGCCAGACAGAGAACAAATACAAACATTCATCATTTAAGTGTTGTCCTGGGTATGGACGGCACACAAAATAAAATAATGATAAAAAACGCTATTTTGTGTGCCGAGTGCCTATCCAAGACAACATTTATATGACGAATATTTGTGTATGTTCTGTGTCTGTCAATTGAACATGTATTCTCTGCCCGATGTCAGTAATACAAGTGCTTAGGGCGACATGTCTCGAAGTTATGGCAATTTTAGTGTTTTTTAGTTTACCAGGTGTTGCCCGCGACTTCAATTGCAAAATGTTTTAGTAACAATGTACACATAAATAAAATTTGAGTGTCTGTTTGTAATATTAAAAGCTGCTGCTGCTTTTCACTAAATGCATAAGGATGTAAACACGGTATGTATAACAACCTTGACAGTTTGTTTGTGAAAATCTCTGAAACGGCCGGGCTGATTTTGATGATACTTTCACTGGCAGATAGCTGATAGAATAATAAGTAACTAAGGTTAGATAACATCACGCTACGACAAAAAAAAACTAACTAAAAATGTGGCAAAAACGGGCAAAAAGTATATATTTTGAGGAGAATATGCTGCTCAAGTCACTATTCTTTGCAAACGAAGTCGTTGGCAAATAAAATTTCAGACATTCTCTTGACCCCGAAATAAGTCACATTTTTTCATATATTATGAATAAATGTCAGTAATTTTTTTTTTATTTATTATGAAGTCAGCATACGGTCTGTTAACTGAAGATACAATGCCACATTACCCAGTAATTTTACTACCACTCTCACCCTTCAAATCTCAACACAGCAATGCGAACTGCTATTTGGTGGTAGAAATAGATGAGAGTGAGGTACCATGCAGACTTAGTAAAAGGTCTACCTAGTGAAAAACATTTGTGTTACAGCCATCAGACAACACATGAAACACAAATACAAACACAAATTTTGCAGCCAAATATTCATTACAAAATTTTTCGTCCTGGGTAGGGATCCAGCCTACAACAATCTGCGCCATCACGCATATAGGGTAGATGATCATATAGGGTAGATGATCATATTTTTTAACGATAATCACCTGTTGATGAGCTTGGCGAGGGTGGTGGCGGCGAGCAGTTGCGAGTAGCTGGAGTCGGCGCGCTCCAACAGCGCCTGGCATTTGCTCAGTGTATCTGGTGACTCCTGTACCGAGGTCAAAGAGAAAACTAATAAATTGTGAGATATCAAGGGACACCAGGTTGGTACGAAGTTCCTTTCAATACATTAGTGAAGGAATCGTAATTGTTATTATTTTTTAATTATTTATTATTATAATAATAGTCGTCGTTGTTCAATGCGAAATTGAAAGATGAATGTATTAGAAAAAGACGTAAGCCTCGTGCTTCAATATATTAATGAATGCGAAGAAAGCAAGGAAAGTATGTATGCAGGAATATAGGCACTGTAAGTAGGCACTCTTTACACGGGACTGGCTGAGCAAATCTGGATGAAATTTTGTACAGAGATTATTTATAGTCTGGAGTAACACATGTTTCCATCGGATAGATCTAGCTTTGTTTTTCTATGTGGACTATAGCTTTCGTCCTGGGATAACAAGAGTTCCCCAGGGCTCGGAAAGCTCGTCAAGGTAGACATATCTCACCTGGAAGGCCAAAACGGTTTTCTCGGCCTGGTCCCGCAAATTCGGATCCTGGGACTCATACAGCTGCTTGCATAGCAACTCTATTTGAATCACCTCCTGGAAAATACAACAACACATTTAAGTTTCAGCGTTTGTGTAATTATCATTTTCATTTGTTCTGTGTCTGGGTGTTAAATCAAGTTTCTTCTGTAGTCTGCTATAAGCTGATAGTTAGATAAGTAAGCTAGATAAGTTCTTTATTGTGAAAGTGAAAAGTCAGTAAGACGTTGCTGACATTGATATTTGACAAAAAGAATAAGAAAAACATGGTACATTTTTAAATATTGACCATTGACCTGATTCCGAGATAAGTCGCTTAAAGCACTTGTGTTACGGACGTCAGAGGAATCACAAATATAACACTTAAATACATATATATATATATATATATATACACACACATAGGCATACAAATATTTGTCCTGGGTGGCAATTTAACCAAGAAAGATAAGACTCCTAAGTGCGCCATTGGGCTAGTCAAATTGGTTTGTGCAAGAAAAATATGGAAGACGTAGAAAGTGACGTCACCAAAGTAAAAGGTAGTGCATATGAATGAAATTAAAAGATTTATCTTATCAAAATATTTATTTACTGATAATATTTAATTGTGACTGGCCCGATGGCGCAGATGGTAGTGATCCTGTCTTGTGCACCAGGGGTCGTGGGTTCGATTCCCACCCAGAGCAAATATTTATATGATGATATTTGTGTTTGCTCTGTGTATGGGTGTAAAATATATGTATTTAAGTAGTATATTTGTGATTCCTCTGTTGTCTGGCGTCCGTAACACAAGTGTAAGTTTAAGCGACTTACCACGGAGTCAGGTCAATGTATGAGATGTTGTGGAAATAGTATATAGAAATATTATTGTAAGTTGCTATCTAGGTGCCTATAAGAACAGGCTAGACCTAGTTTAGGTACCTAAGTATCAAAATGTATCAAATGTATGTTCATCATCATCATATCAGCCATATAATGTAGACTGTTGGACATAGACCTCCGCATGATAGCGGGATTTATGCCCATAATTGCCACGCTGGGCAGGCAGAGTATCAATCGCAGAGCGCAACGTTCCGACGAGAATGCTGCTGTCCATCCCCACCCTGTAGTATTTACGCTGAGCTGTTTCAGATGGATAAACCGTGGACTGTCGGTACTATTCTACAAGAACAGAGAGAGGTACTATTCTATGCCGCCAATACCTAAGATTTATTTTGATTTGTCCATAACAATAATAATTGCTTCTCCTCAGTACCTACAATATTTTCATATCGAATTCGTTCATTAACTAACAGGCTTAAATTTGTATTAATCAAGCCAAAGATGACTAGCACAAGAGAATAATCCTCTTGTACGTTGTAAAAGACGGCTGCGGTGTCAGAACCGACAGAAAGCTCGCCCGAAACAGATTAGCTGAAATTCAACAGAGCAGGAAAAGGCAGCAGCAGCTTTGCTATTGTAAAATTCTGCAATTGCCATGCCTGCCCAGTGCGGCAATTTATGGGCAATATTCCCCTACAGTCATAAGGTACCGGCAGATTAGAATAGCAACCTCACGCTGTACCCGGTGTCTACGGTGACTAACGTAACAGAACCGACAGGTGGGGGTATATCCATCCGGAACAAGGCGAGGATGGGAAACAGGATCCCCGCCGCGATAGCTGCGATCTGCGATTGCCAACACGCTTGCCCAGCGCGGCTATTATGTGCAAAATTCTGCCTTTCTTGGGAATATGATTCCCCTTTTGGGAAAAAGGCCGAGTGCATGTAGTATGATAAAGCTTGAGCTGTTGTAGTACACACAACAAACAAACGACTGACACTACCTCAATACAAAACCGACAAACAAACAACAATAAGCCAGACCCTCCTTTGTTATCATTGTCAGGCTAAATTATGCTTACTCCTCTAGACATAAGGCTGGGCTTTCAGTGGCATAAACTCATTGTTCGGCTACAATAAAAAAAATTACACCGATAAATGCACTCATTGGACTGCAAT
>JACJUM010003272.1:6235482-6271617 GCA_020976665.1 Heortia vitessoides | reverse complement strand
TATATATATATATTGTTTTTGTTATTGTCAGGAGATGGTTTTTATGACAAAAAACAACTAAGAATATTGGGTATTATAAATCATTAAAATAATAAATACACTTTATTTTCTTAATTATACCAATTAGAACTAAATAGTTATCGTTAAGACAGGACAACGTCTGTCGGGTCAGTTAGTTGAATATAAAAATTATGAAGATAATAAAGTATTAAAATCTGTGAGTTCAGTAATGATACAACTACAGAAGTTGTTGTAAAGAGGTTGTTTATTGTCATTCTTAAGAATTTCAAGAAATAGATCGACAATCAGAGTTGGACAGTCCATTTATCGGAGAAGGCTATAGGCTATATAACATCATGCTAGGACTAGCGTAGCATAAACTGTACTACTTAGGTTTGTTCTACAAATTAACCGGGTGGGTGTGGTAATAAAAGTTAACTGAGGATGAGCCTTGAGGTGCTGGAGTGTAAAATGATACTTCCCCCTGTACCAGGTGTCGTAAGAGATGACTAAGGATCCGACAGATAGCAGCAGTATATCCATCCGAAACAGTGTAGCTCAAATGCACTGCTGCACATGCTGGGGATGGGCAACAGCACCCCGGTCGCAAGGGATGTGCTCTGCGATCTTAGGTAGGCCTATATGCAGTAGTACACTTCCAAAGACTGATATGATGTTGATAACTAAGCATTGGATAAAGGCTTCGGGCATTCTTAAATTAACAAAACACAATATATTTTTCTATAAATATAGATGCTCTATATAACACAATACTAAAGATTGATAATTCTGATTATCCACTGTAATTATAAGAATAATTCATAATTAAGTAGCTAGTGCTACTTTAAAACTAACCTACTACTGCTAAACTAATCCAAAAAGTACAGCATTCTTACAATAGGTTTGCAATTAACGAATTAAGAACCATTATTAACATACAAGTAGTTCTTGCATTATATTTGTTCAATAAAAACCTGTTGTAATGGAACATTTACTGGTATACCGTAAGAAACCATTGTCTGTCACTTCAATTTATTTGGATTGATCATAATCAGAATTTCTATATATATTATAAATTTAAACATAAAAGTGAGAAAATTATTTCAAAGTGGGAAATGGGGCTTATTGTATTAAAAATTAATATATTATACATATCTACTTTAGATACATAATAACTGTGTTTGTACGGAATGAAATTCTATCCGACAAATTTAAAAAATGTTTGCATAATCTGATCCAACATGATTAAAAATATTTTTTTAAATCAGTCGTGTAGATTCTGACTTTATTTGTAAAATATAAATTGCAAGATATGCAGAATAATGTAAATTGTGTCTTATTACATTCCATTGTAGGTGTTTATGGTTTGATTTTATGAAATATAATAAGGCTTATGTTACTTATATATTACCTAAAATATAGCTTTCTAATTATTTCCATCTTATTAGATAAAAAAATCAATAAAATAAACAAAATATGTTGTTTACCTCCTCGTTTTTATATCTCCTAGGTTACCATCTAGTTAATATAATATTTAATTTAGAATATTAGTATGTATGAAAGTAATCTGTAAGTGTACCTATACTAAATAAATAAATAGTAAAAAAATTATTTAAATTGTTGGAGAAACATTTTGAGATAAATCATGCCAAACAAACAAACAATCAAAGATTTCTTCTTCAAAATGTTAATAGACTATGACCAGACAATGTCTGACAGGTTGTTAAAAAGTGGTAATGTATGAAGAAAGTGAAGTAGGCAACAGAACAGAAAATAGTTTATGTGTATGTAGGAAAAAATTAAATTAAATCTTTAAAAGGAAAAATAGCAGTGGAAGGACAATGCAATTATATTATATAAATAAAAATTTTACTTTTATGACAAAATAAATTTTAAAAGTGTGAAATTAATTTATTTATACTTTATTAATTTTTCGATTAATAGTCGGGGCAATGAGCTGCATGGCACTAATGGTAGACACCCATTCTTTTGTGCTTGATATCCACCCAGGACAAATATTTATAGGTTTAATACTTTCGTCCCTGTTTCTAGTTGTTTTATGTACAGTTCTGTTTATATTTTAGTATTATATTTGTGTTACCTCTGTTGTCTGATGTCCGAAACACAAGTGCTGAAAGTGACTTATCTGCAAGTCAGGTCAATGTATGAGATGCAGTGTGAATTTGTTATTTATTTGAATGAAAATAGCAAATACAAAAGAGTAGTAGGTACAGAAAAAAATTTATGTATTTATTTTAATGAATTTCAACAAAAACAAAATCCCAGATAGACGCTAATAAAAATTCATGACCCATGACACCATTGTAGACTTTCTAATATGGATTAGTGATCTTGTCAGGCAAAAGATATTACTGCTATGTAAAACGATATTTTTTATTTATATGTGTCATTTATCATTATTGGCCAATTCACAAGATCAAATATGTAAAAAATTAAGAGGTTCAACAAACTTAATTAGCCTCGGACAAAAGTAGAAAGTTTTAAGTTAATTGATATTAACTAACGTAGAACAATCAAATGAAAATTTAACAGGTCAGACACAAAAATACTTTTGTTGATTGGGTTTCAAGGGTAACTACTGTGTCAACCTAACACACATCAAAATATAACCAAGACGCCGGTAAAAATATAACTTAACAACACCCGCAATTAGTCGCAAGGCAATTTTACTCTTAAATGAAGTCTTTAAGAGCTGAAATGTGTGAAAAAATCGCAGAAGAATATCTTACTCTCGCATACTTACTCCGGAAATGGTCTCAAAAAAAATAAAGGATTAAAAGAACATGCCGATATATAACAGAGGGTGAACATAAAACAGACCTAGAGAATTCATAATAGTATGCTTGTGGACGTGATTCAGTTAAAATCATGTCAAAAAACGTAATATTTTGATACTCACCTGTTCTTCAGCCATTTTTGTTATTTTCTCGCATTTGAAATAACGTTCCGTTTTGCTGAATGTAGCTCAATGTCTACTATTTATCAATAATATTATTTTTGTTACATCAAAAAAAAATCAACGAAAATAAATATTTTTTAACATTAAACGATAACCAAGAAAATTGGATTAAACAAATCAGAATTAAATAGGATTTGTTATCATTTAAATGTAATATTTTTATTACAACTATTTTGGTAAATGGAACGTAATTCTTTGAAGATGCGTTCAATTATTACTAATTTAATTCTTGTTATCAGTATTAATTCATTTGTAGTTTGAAATGTATATCCCAATAGGGAAAACGAAATTAAATAAAGAAATCGAAAAAAATAAACACTTTTAAGAAGTAATGAACGTAGTCTTCATGCTTAAAATCCAACCCTTACTATATATTATTATTCTCAACATCCGGCACACACAATACAAAATATTTTACGAAACTTTAATACCTACCTATTTTATTTTAATTTTTTTACAATCAACCAGCAATGTCATGCATAAAATGAAAAATGCATAAAATAAAGAATAATTAAATGAAAAAGAATATTTTATAATTGGACAAAATGTATATGTATAATACATGCATAATATAAAAAAAAATACTGATAATTTTAATGTTTTCTATTGTGATGTAAATTAACACATTTTTAGCGCTTATGTTGCAAACGCTGGCTGAACAGGACGAGATATATCAAAGTATGTACTACTGTTGTACATATCAAAAACAAGAAGTCCACGATATGCCTTTATTTCAGGGATAATCCATAATAACCATTTTTATCCTCCTTGCACCCGTGCGAAGCCAATGCAAAGTATTTTCCAACATTTACAATTTTGTTACCAATAATAAAACTATTTTCAACTTTATTACTCGATTACCCCAATCCCACCATTTAGATTTTAGAAGAATTTAAAATCTGTTACCAAGAAGTGTGCATTACAATTTTTAATCGCAAAAATGAAATGAACTGGCTACTTAATTGTCATTAGTCAATTCATTAACACTTTATTTGCCTTGTTCTAGGAGTTGATAGGTCTGATAGTGTCTTTGACGTCTATGGTAATATTGAGTAAGCCATTGGATGTCCACAGCTGGACATAAGCATCTTCAAGAAAGGAGGTGTTTGTTCATAATTGCCGCGCTGGGCAAGCGTGTTGGCAATCGCAGAGCGCAGCTGTCGCGGCGAGGATACTGCCCATCCCCACCCTGAGCATTTGAGCTGCACTATTTCGGATGGATATACCGCCATCTGTCGGTTCTGGTACCTTAGGCGCCTCTTATGACACCTGGTGCAGTGGGAGATACTATTATTCTATTCTGCCGGTACCTCACGGCTAAGGCCTGGGATGAACTTTTTAAACTATTAAACCTTTTTTAATCTAGTTTTGATTACTGTGTACATTTTTATCCTTAAGAGATAAAATATTTTAAATATCAATTTATAGACGCAATATTTTTCTTGACAAATATATTTTGTTAAGACAGAACATCTGTCAGATTTGCTAGTTGACTATAAGGAGTCATTCTTTGATCTGTCACCTATTGAGTGACAGGGGAGAGTTGGATAATACTGAGCCCCTAAGAACTTGCACCTATAATTAGGAAACTGTTTGTAAAAATAAAACAAAATTGAGTAATTATTAGGACATTTATTCAGGTACGCATACCATATAACAAAAACTTCTAAAATTTAAACAAAAAGTAATTATACTTAATTTCCAAAAAAAAAAAGTATTTATGCGGCTTTGTCAAACCGATAATGTCGTGCCCAGGTTTGACAAAATCGTGCCCACATTAATTGCACACAAATAGGTAAGAAACAAAAGTAATAATAAAAAAAATAATACCATTCTAAGTAGTTTTCAATTATTTTAATTTTGGGACATAGGGAGACCCAAATCTTTTTCTAGAAATTAAATCAGTATATAAAGTATCACGCAATAAGTATTAACAAAAACTTAAATACTTTATGACAACAAAACGTAAATATTAATATAACCGGGTAAACGTAAACGTAAATATTCACAATATCACAGTAAATGCTAAATAAGAATAAACAACACCGTACTGTCGACCTCTAAAAGTCGCCTGCATTGCTAACTCTTATCTATTTATAGCGGCAAGACAGACCGTACGTTTGTTGTGGACTAAATCTAATAAAAAAATTCTCACTTTTATTCGTTTTTGAATGGCCCTTAATTACGTTTCGCTTCCATCCAAATGTGACGCACGCTTTACAAAGAGTAATCAATGCTGGCAGAATACGATGTGTGACATCGTAAATTCACAGACAAAAAAGAAGAAAAAAAACATCAAGTAGAACGTTATTTGAGTAGTTAGTTTGACAATATATCCATTTTTTTTTCTAGATCTATTTACACAAAACACAAAAAATATGTAGTGTAGTTACTTTCAATTTATAATTCTGTGCAAATTTCTGAACTTGTCCTTCCAATTCAAAATGCAACGGACTGTTTTGGTTATGAAAATTAAAGAGTTATTTGTATTGAATCTAGTGCCCCGCATTTTAAAAGGCAGTGCCCGCGATACAGCTAAGTTGAAGCAAAGTGAGTGAGTTTTTTTCTCTTAAGTAATTATGGTCCTTAATCGCACTGGCACGATATAAGCGCCCACTGACAGCCGATGTTTCCGTAAAGTAGCTACGCACCCGCAACGCAGCGTAGGACGTTGATCCAACGATGGACAGCCTGTCTGATCTAAACAGCGCGATCTCGCTGAATGCAGGCCGCATACAATAAAGGTCGTAATGACGATGGCTTTTCCACTCGGCGTTTGCCTTGCATTGTCTAGCTTAACATAGCTTCTGTCATTAGTACGTTGCGTTGTCTGAGTTGTTCACAAAATGTATATGTACCACAATGTACCACATTAAAAAATACACATCGAATCAACAAGTATTTTTACTGAATAAATAATAGTCTTCATATAAAGCAATTAAACGAAAATTGGTAAAAAAAATGTTGTTAGTTTATATTTTAGTGAAAATGCAATCGAAACTGATAAATAGTTTTATTTATATTTGATTGTTAGAAGTAAACATGTGAAGTATTATGAAATTATCCATATAATTATTCTGCGTATTCGCATACTGCGATTGCCAAAGTCAAAGTCGGTTTGGCAAGCGTGGTGATTATGCCAATTCCCCAAAAACTTTTTATAGCTTCTCTTGGGAAGATCCGTGCCCAGTAGTAGACTACTTTGTGGGCTGATATGATGATGAAATCTTTATATATATTAATAAATTGTACGGATTGCAGAAAATATCTAAATAGGTACCTATTATTTTTCAGTATCAGTGTGTGTCAGCAACCGAACTGCAAGTTCAACCGTGGATAACAACGACGAATCCGAAACAGATAGATGCCAACGTATTATTGACCGCACATTTGAGCCCAATGGACCATTCAACTATACTGAATATTCTAAAATCTCACAAAAAGAGAAATCAGAACAATCTGTCATACCTAACCCAGAGTGCACCTCTCCCCCTGACAAAACCAAACAGTGTGAGATATGTAAGAAACTTATAATCAAAATCTTTGGAGATGACAAACCAAATATTGATCTTAATAAACATACAGGAGTTCCACTTACACCTATCACGCTCCAGGTTACAACTGATAAACAGACAGAAGAAAAGCTTGCTCAAAAATTAGAAATAATAGAAGAGACTCCTCTGGTTGAAGCTCAGAATCAAATTGAAGGGTTCAA
This sequence comes from Heortia vitessoides, assembly GCA_020976665.1. Classification (NCBI taxonomy): domain Eukaryota; kingdom Metazoa; phylum Arthropoda; class Insecta; order Lepidoptera; family Crambidae; genus Heortia; species Heortia vitessoides. The sequence continues at coordinate 6,264,922 of JACJUM010003272.1, read as the reverse complement.
CCAGCTACCAAAGGTATTAGGAAAGGATCCAGCAGAGAATGAGAACGAGACTTTGATTACTCTCAATTTCTCTACCGATAAAACTCCAAAGTGCACTTCCCGAAGCTGGAGACGAAAACCGCGATCGAACAAGGAGCGTACATTCGATGATATAGCAGAACGCTGTCTCGATACTCCGCAAAATAAAATTGATGAACGGATACTTAAAGAAATAGATAAGCTTGGATGTCCCTCAACTGTACAGGGATATAGAGGACGTGAAGATAAAGATATTATTCAAACTAAAATTATGAAAAAACCTCCGAGGCCAGTAAATAAAATTGAAATGGACTGGGTCGCTAAGGAAAGGAACCCTCAGTTTGATATTACTAATGCTGAATTGAACAGTATACACTTACCTACAAGTGCAGAAGGTATTGGCTTTTTATATCCAAGTGATCCAGAGATCCAAGAAACATCTGAACCTTTAAATAGATTGCCGAACATGAGACACTTGCCAATACATTCACTTATAAAGATAACTGACAACAATGAAATAACAGAAACAGCTTTAGACAAAGATGTTCTCATGTCATGTCAGATAGATCAGTTTGGTAGACGAGATAACGATCAGCTTGATAAAATAGAAAGCGTAGCCGAGAAACAGGAAAAAGATTCGCTTGTTGATCAGATAAAGTATCCAAAGCTGAGGCCACAAATCGAGCCCTCGATTAACCCAAATTGGGACTACGTTGATTGTGATATAGAATTACTTAAGGGTATAAAGCAAGATAAAATAATTTCTCAAAGCTATTTACACAATTCAGCAACAGAAAGACAAGGTATAGAAAATATACCAAATTTGTGTGCATCCTATCCAAACCGAGAAAAATTCGATGTAGTCAACATTAAAGAACAATTATCATTACACCCTGAAGTCAAATTAAAGAGTACAGAAGCATTAGATAATGAGGAAACCAGAAAAGTGTGTGGAACACGGGAATCTGTGACAGAAACAGAAGACTTAGAGGGTGAAGCTGTATATAAAATTAAAGACGAAGATGTATCACCGCAGATTATTACAAAGAGAATTATCGAGCGAGATAAAAATGTTGAGATTTTGCAAACATTACTACAGACTAGAATCGGGTATCTTCAAAAAGAACATGATGAATATGCACCCTTGGAAGAAACTAAACTACTCGGCCCGCCTGACCCTCTATTAGACTTAAAGAAAGAAATAGATGTTCCTACAGATCCAAATACTGTGGAACAAACGGAAGCTGTGAATAACACATCAAGTGATGAAACACCTTTCTATTCAAGAGCGTATTATTCCTACGAACATCTTATATTGAATCACAGTAAGGAGTATTCCAGTGAAGATGAAAATGTAATAACAAAAGGAAACGACCACTTTTTCTCTTACGCTTATCCTATTAAAGAATATGACCAGCCTGTAGATCCAGCTAAGATTCCTGACGAGATAGCAGATAACAATGACATAAAGCCAAATGAAATGATAGGAGCCGTCCAAAGTACGGCGAACGACTCGCCTGAAAACATAGCCGACAATGTTTTGAAACCATTATTCAACCAAGCGGTGCCAGCTACATCAGAACCCAATTTTAAAAGAGGGAAACTATCGTTGACTGAAATGATGAATATAATCCGGGAAAGGAATAGGATGGAGCTTTGCAAGGAGTTTGAAATGAGAATGCAAGGTGTGGCAGTAGAGGGTAAGTGTGGTGATAAGAAGCCGATGTGTCCTCCTCCTGCCAAAACTTGTCCTCCCCCGCCACCGAAACCTTGCCCCCCGAAGCCGCCCTGTCCTTATCCGTGTAAACCTAAATGCCCTTCACCATGCGTTTCTAAGCCCTGTCCTCCCCCGAAACCTAAATGTCCACCACCAGCCAACCCGTGCGATCCATGCAAAAGGGATCCTAATCCTCCAAAAAAAAGCCCATGTGATAAATTTAGTTCTCAATGTGAACTCTCCCTTCAACTCTCTCTGATGAATGTTGGACAACCCTCGCACATACCTATCAGATCTCTCCTGCTCGTGCTCGGCATTCCTGATATATCAACAGGAAGACATACTGACAGAGAATCGCGAAGCTTTGAACGCCTAAGTTTGTTGAAATTCGATGTCATCTTTGCTAGGAACTACGATCCTTGGTCGCCTATACCGTCTTGGCCTATCTCTAATGATACGCAAAAGAAAAAGTTCAAATGCCCTAAAGAAGGGTGTAAGGAACGTCCGCCTAGCCTCAACCCGCCCTGTAGGCAGGTCTTCCCGTGCGATACATTTCCTAAAACGCACAGCACGCCCAAACGATTTTCACTGCCGGAGCTGCTGTCAATGCTTTTTGCGAAGAAAGTCGGCTGTGGTCAGCAGCCATAAAATGTGCAATCATAGACGTAGGCCTCTCCAAGAAAGGGAGAATTTTGACCAAATTGCCGCGAAGGGTAGGCATAATGTCAATAGCAGAGACTAGCGTCATTTAGATTGCAGTCTGCCCTATCTCTGGTAGATATCCATCCTATCGGTTTTAGCACCTCATACGCATTTTATGACACCTGGTACTTTTTTACTCTGCTAGAACCCCACAATACATTATATCTGCATAAATAACGAAAGAAATGCACGCGTATATCTCTGGAATGTTAACAGCAAATTAAACGAGAAGTTATCTGGTCCAGGTTTGCACAGGATCATCAGGGTCCGGAAATGAATGTTACTAAAAGCGCCTTTAAAAAATTATTAGCAATTACTTTGAAAAGGTAATGCGTATCACAATAAATTTAGGCGTTTTATATATATTTTTATAGATTTTTGTTATATGGAAACAGTACATGGTATGGTTGCAATTAAGTAATAAATATTAAATTCAACAACATAGTTCTTTCTATTTATTGTATAACACCAGGTTGATAGTCTTCGTCACCGCAGCCTATAGACGCTCGAGATATCACAAGGATATCAGCGCATTGCATACCTCGTGACTTACATATATAATGTCACATAACCCTTTTTTTCCCTTCCCTTTCTTTCTGCTATTTCAATATTCAATTCCTTGCCTATCTCAATTAATAATAATTAGTAATGCAAAAAGGCAATAAGGCAAAATGGTATACAGGGGGTATGCCGGTAAAAATAGGTGAGACTAAAGTACAAATGCAGACGACCTTTGTAAGTGGTCTACCTCTTAAAATCCAAATTATTTATAGTAGTACCTCATACGTCTTTAAAGACATTTAATACAAAGGCAAGTACGAAGTATTACTCATCGTTTGCAATGCAAGTGCATAAAAATGTGTTTATTTACGAAATCCTATTTAAAATGTTAAACATTTTAATCATCAGTGTCTTCCTACATCATTATGCATGTACTTTACATATAAAGCTTCTTCTAGAATTACTATCTATTAAAAAAAACGCATTAAAATCCGTTGCGTAGTTTTAAAGACCTGAGCATACATAGGGACAGAGAGACAGCGGAAACTGACTGTTTTATTCTATAGAGTGATACTTCATTCATTTCTTTATTTAATTTATATTATTTGGCCGGAGGTGGTGATTCTAGCTTGTGCGCCAAAGGTTCGATCCCCAGGACAAATATTTACATGACGACATTCGTGTTTGTTCTGTACCTGGGTGTTAAATATATATTTACGTCCGTAACGCAAGTGCTTTAAAGCGACTTCTCTCGTATTCAATGCATGAGATGTTGTGAATTGAAATAGAAATAGAAAAATGAAATTGTATATATTTCTAACGAACGAATACAATTTTGAACATAATTGCTGCGCTGAACTAATGTGGTGGCAATCGTGGAGACGGGAATGCTGCTGCCCATCCCTGTATATTTGAGCTACACTGTCTCGGATGGATATACCGTCATCTGTCAGTTCTAGTAACTTAGCCGCCTCTTACGACGCCTGGTAACGAGGGAGGTACTATTCTACTCTGCCAGTACCTCATGGCAAATAGTAGTATACTAATTTAATTCGCATCTAAACACGCATTCGCCCAATATAAAGATAGGTGAGTTGCTGCCTCACATTTGTGCAATTGGTCGAAGTGTAAGAGCAATTGCATAGAGTATGACGTCAATCGACATATTCTTGTAAAACCCAAAGTCTTATATTATTTATTTGTTTCTTTATTGAATTTTATTGCACAAAATATTACAAAATGTACAAATGGCGGACTTAATTCCAGTTGGCATTATCTTCCAGTCAACCATTACACAAAAAAGAAATATATATAGTGAAACAGACAATATATATACAAAATAGATAAATATTACATACATATTTGTATAAATAAACGCAATATAAAGCAGGTTATAAAGTTGGAGAAGCAGCATCAGTAAATAAAGTACGGAGAAAGCGTTTCAGGATAAATTTGTTTGGGGATTGCTTAATATTCAACGGAAGCGCATTCCAGAGTCGTACATCTGTCATTGTAAAAGAGTTTGTCAAAAAACTAGAGAGATGAGAAGGAGTTAAGAGTGAGAGAGTATTAGAAGAACGGAGATTACGTTCGTGAGTGGAAGATAGGAATTGGAATCTGTCCTTTAAGTTGGTGCGTACGGATCATTGCAAAGAAAATTACAACTCTTTGTTATATAACAAATAGTTTGTTTTAATGGACATTCCAAATCTGCAGTTAACGGAGAGCTGTGTATAAGAGTATATAATAAAATACTAATTCGGTGACAGGAAAGTTGAACAAGTGAAAAAGTTTGTGTAACCGGGAAATATTTTTACAAGAGATGCGAAGTATAAAGGATATATTGAACGGAGAGTGAACTCTGGAAATTGTGTCAATGGAGCCTTACATGCTTTTATGGGCAGCTAAAATTTATCAAAAAGGGTACGACTGGCTGTTCTTAGAGATGTGTTGTTTCCAACAATGACGTATAGTGAATGTTGGGTATGGAGGCAGAAGAAGCACGCGAGTAGAATAAATGCAGTTGAAATGAGAGCACTTCGAAATATGTATGGTGTGAGTTTGAGAGATAGATTAAAGAAAAGTGTGATAAGAGATCGATGTGGTGTAAAAGATGATGTTGTGACAATAGTAGAGAAAGGAATGTTAAGATGGTTTGGACATGTAGAAAGGATGGATAACAATAGAATGACTGCACGAATATATAGATCTGTAGTAAATGGAAAGGAATTGAAGAAGGGCCTGGTCAGAAGTACCAAGAATAAACGAGCGTCTATGAATAGACTGACGCGAATATGGGAAGCGAGAGAGGGTGGCCAAGATCGTGGCAAGTGGAGATCTATAGTCTTTGTCTACCTTGATGGGACACAAGCGTTGTGTATGTATGTAAAATCTTGAATAGTTTTGTTGACAATTATTATATTTAATATTTTTTATAGGTATTAAAAATACGAACCGTGAGGTACCGGCAGAGAAGAATAGTACCTCCGAAAAACCTCCGAAGTAAAGAAGAAGGATTTTTTTCATAATTGACGCTCTGGACAAGAGAAGAAGGATTTTTTTCCATAATTCCGGTCTTGACAAGAGAAGAAGGATTTTTTCCATAATTGACGCTCTTGGAAAGAGAAGAAGGATTTTTTTCCATAAATATCGTTCATGACAAGAGAAGAAGGATTTTTTCCATAATTGCCGCTCTGGACAAGAGTGGTGCTATCGCAGAGCGCAGCTTTCACGATGTGGATGCTGCTACCCATCCTTGCCCAGTGCATTTGAGCTACACTGTTCCGGATGGATATACCGCCATCTGTCGGTTCCGGTACCTCGGTCGTCTCTTACGACATCTGGTACAAGGGGAAGCACTATAATCCCATCGGCATAGTTCAGTAACATAATTTATCTTAAGGAAAATTATTATGAGTATGTTACAACATTTCAGAACGCAAAGTCAATGATTTATTAGATTACATGTTATAAACAAGGAAAATTCATTTATATTTACAAATCATTATCTGCAAGTGCCCGCATTATCGTATAATATATAATAAGTAGACATAGTGTAACGGGAAAATCACAGATCACCTATTTCCTCATGCTAAACGATGTGCAGGTGATTCCCTGAATCAAAGTTAATGTATACGCGAAATTAGCCTTTAATGCTATAAACATAAGGCATAAAATACTCGTAGATTCATATTTATTAGTGAGTAATTGATAAATATGGTCCAAGTACGAGATCAAGGAAAATGTTTTGAGCGTCTGTTTCTTAAAAAGAAGTATGTTATGTATCTGACAGTTCTTTATTTGAAAAATGGCTTCTAGTTTTTTTTTTTGAGGATACGATTTCTGTACTGTCGGCCCAAAAATAAACTTTTAAAGATTTATTAAGGGGCTGAATTGTGACGGCTTTTTGTTTGTTAAATGGCTTTTAGTATTTTTTTGAGGACACGATTTCTGTTCTGCCAGCCCTAAAAATAATATATTAGTATTTTGACAGCTCTTTGTTCGAGAAATGGCTTCGATATCTTTTTTAGGACACTATTTCTATATTGGCGTCCCGAAAATAACAAAGTTAAATAGTTCTTCAACCTACCAACACTCAAATATCAAAGTATTAAACAAGTTTTATTTACCTCCAACATTACATAAATGACATTGATTTCTTAGCACATAAAAAATACTATTTACTAATACTTGTTTTTATCTGTGTGTATTGCACCGCCTTATCTATTTTTTGTTTTACCCGAGAGTCTGCTGGTAGATAATACCAATACGCATTGATTCCGCCATATGTAGGTACATTGTATTTTTATTGTGCAAAAATTAAATAAATAAATAAATACTAGGAAGAATTCGTAAATATTATTATAGAGAAGCTGATTGACTAACATATCAACGCAGGGCCCAGCATGAGAGTTAGAAAAATGAAACTTTTTAGAAAAGATTTTGAGCGCAAATTATGTTATGAAACCTCAGTTTTTTATAAAATCTAGTATAAAGTAAAATACTTTTTCGGAAATCATCCCTTAAGGGTTAAAGGGGGGATGCAAAGATAGTGTAAAAGTTCAACAACTTAACGCGGGTGAAACCGCCGGGCGTAGCTGGCGTACTGATTTTTTTAAGTTAAAAAAATCCGTATTTTTCCATGTATAAAACCTCTAAAGTGATGTCGAAAAGTTCGTTTTTGGCGGCATAATCGGTCGTTTTTATTGTTTTAGGGTAATTTATTTTAAATATTGATTTTTTAGCTTCTTTGAAAGGCGATCGCTAGATTTGAATAAAAAAAATTTCGAATGGTTACTTCTTAACGGCCTCGAGATAAAGGGACGAAGAGGAATCTTAAAAATGGATTATTTTATTTTATTATGCATACAACGCAGTTTTAGTACTACAAAAAACAATAGATGGCGCTGATCATTTTTAATATGCTATCCGATAAGATTTATCTATAATCAGAATTTCCAATACCGTTCAATCTTTTTCCGGCTTTACAAGGGTAGACAGACGATTTAAACATTTGGACGCGCGACCGCGCGTTTAGCGCGGTCGCGCCCGCAATGGCTCGCGAGATCGGAGCGGGACCGACGGCGCGCCCGAGGACACCTCTAGATGCTCGACCTAGGCTCGGCCGCCGTCGTTGGGGTTAAATTTTACTATGAATTTTAGCAAAAGAGGACGGACTGATTGAGCCCGACAGCTCTAGGGCTGTCGGTTATCGCTCGTGGGGGCAGGGACTGCACGCGTACGCCGGCGAACGCGGTGTACTGCTCTGTTGTACGAGTGCATGTGGAGTGTAAGTGATTGTTTAGTGCCAGTAAGAGGGCGAGGAAGGGCTGCGATTTTCGCGGTTATTTTATCGGGAGGGTCATCTAAGACGTGACACGGTCTTCGATATCGGGCGTGGAAAAAAAAACTACATGCATATGAACGCATACGAATAATATGTATATATGGTACACATTCCAAAATATATTTTTTTACAATTTTTATTTATCGGTTTATTCCGGTTAATATTTGGAACGGCGGGACCGATTTAGATGGGACTTTTACTGGCAGATAGTTAACATAATAAGTAGTAACTTAGGCTAGATAACATCACGTTATACACGAAAGGAGCGGAGCATTGATTAAAAATGTGGCAAAAACTGGCGAAAACGTTCGTTGCGTGACATTAATATGTTCTTTAATATTGTAAAACATATTTATGTTCTAACATTCATAACTACCGCAGCGCTACGATGAATGACATTTTATGTCAATTTCTTTTATACCTTTTGAATTATTAAAATTTTAGTTGTAATCCCTATTTTTTTCTTATCAAAAATACAGTCATTGTTATTTAATTGCCGTGAAGTACCGGCAGAGTAAATAAGTAACTCCCTCTGTACCAGTTGTCAAAACCGACAGATGGCGGTATATCCATCCGGAACAGCACAACTTTAATACGATCGGATGGATCAGCATCCGCGTCGTGAAGTTGTGCTCTGCGATTATCACCACGCCTGCCCAGTGCGGCGACTATGGGCATAAATTCCCACATCTTGGGAAGGCCTGTAATTTTATTTATTCACACAACATCTCATACATTGACCTGACTCCGTGGTAAGTCGCTTAAAGCACTTGTGTTACGGACGCCAGACAACAGAGGAATCACAAATATACTACTTAAATACATGTATTAAACACCTAGATCCAGAACAAACACAAATATCATCATTTAAATATTTGCTTTGGGTGGAAATCGAACTCACGACCCTTGGCGCACAAGATAGGATCACTGCCATTTGAGCCATCGGGCCCGTCATCAGTGGATTTTCTATAGCTGATGTGATGTCTCAAAAATAATGTAATCCCGCTCATACCTCGCGAGATTTGCGGGCGCGGTCGCGGCCGCGGGGCACGCAGGATGAACACGGGCATCGGACCTCTCATCTATGAGAAGACCCGCCCTCTTTTTTCGGTGGCGCTGGAATTGACGTCTGAGTAGTCCAGCAATAGGTTCGTCCGAAAAAATGTCATACAATTGGTTTAAAGAATTTTCCAAAAACATAACGTTTCCTCTTTATAAGATTAGAGATATAGAAATGTTAAAGTGAGTTTGTTGATAACCTCTTCATGCTCAATCTACTCTACCGATAATGATGAAATTCCACTAGGTATATAATATCTTTTATCCCTAAAAGAGTAATGTTTCACTAGGTAATACACGCGGCTGTTACCCCAGGAAAAAACTAGTTTCATAATGCAGTAATTTTACACAAAGCACGCATTATTTCATTTACTTTTCTCGAGTCTTTCTGTTCACTGGTGAAAACTTTAGAGAATCATAAGTTAGCCAGTGCGGGTTCAATTCATTTATTTATTGAACTTTATTGCACAAAATATTACAAAACGTACAAATGGCGGACCTAATGCCAGTTGGCATTATCTCCCAGTCAACCATTATACGAAACAGAAAAATATATATATAGTGGTGTAGATAATATATATACGTAAATAGATAAACGTTGCATACATATTTGTATAAATAAACGCAATAAATATATATTATATGAAGAATATATATAAAATAACGTGCTTCAGAAATAGGGTTATAAAGTTAGAGAAGCAGCATCAGTAAATAAATAACGGAGACAGCGTTTCAGAATAAGTTTGTTTAAATTAGATTATTATTAGTTTTATGCACTGGGATCGATATTGTTGTTCTGGCGTTCGAGAGAACGGATATAACACACCAACAACAAGAGTTAACAAGAGTTCCCGAGAGACGCAACATCAAATGAAGATCATGCGGACGAAGTCGCGGCAGATTGCTAGCTTTTTATTAATTGAGAACAATAGGAAATTGTATGTAATTAATTCCTTGAATTATTTACCTAAGTACATCGTAAGAGGGTTTTTCTTGAATCAAATATGTGACGTGATGAATTGACACCAGGAAAATACTGTTTAGATGATTTTATGGAAAAACTAGAGGTATGTGCAGCCAAATGTGTCAAAAAGGGCACGACTGGCTGTGGTGGTGGACATAGAGGTGTGTTGGTTCCAACACTGACATATGGTAGTGAATGTTGGGTATGGAGGCAGAAGAAGCACGCGAGTAGAATAAATGCTGTTGAAATAAGAGCACTTCGAAGTATGTATGGTGTGAGTTTGAGAGATAGATTAAAGAATAAAGTAATAAGAGATCGGTGTGATGTAGTGAGTTTGAGAGATAGATTAAAGAATAGTGTAATAAGAGATTGGGTAAGGAATGTTGAGATGGTTTGGACATGTAGAAACGATGGATGAAAGTAAAATGACTGCACAAATATATAGAGCGGAGGTGAATGGAAGAGTTGGTATAGGACCTTATTTGCCCGGGGTAATCTTTCAAGAACTATCGCAGTGGACTCTGCGACGTGTGTGGGACTCCCGCTAAGAGGTATACCCACTAAACCCGCCCAGGGTGTGCCCTCTACCTTACTCTATCATGATTTTTGGATATAAATCCAGCCAAAACATTTCAGCTCAAATGCACAGGGCGGGGTTGGGCAGCTCTGATGGAAAATGTCGTCAGTTACAATTTTTTTTATTTAGACCTGATTGGCAAACTAGCATACAAACCCGCGTGATATGAACGTCATTGCAGCATATAAACCCTCGTAATTTCACAAGGATATCACTAACGCGTTGCCGACCTTGTGACTTGAAGATATTATGCCACTTCACAGTAATTTTAATGCCTCTCTCACCCTTCAGACCGGAACACAACAATGTGAACACTGCTATTTGGCGGTAGAAATAGGTACAAATGCAGACGACCTTTTGTATGAGGTCTTCGACCTCATGTATATTTTCTATATTTATTTTTTCTATAAAAACAAAATAAAATTTATACATTATTTCAGTTGGATTCCTGGTCACTGGGTCTTCAGTTCACTTGGTGGGTGACATGCTAGTGATATCCTTCTAATGACACTGAATGTTACAACGTTTCCAATTTTTTTTTATTTAAGGTTATTAATTTTGTTCTATCACGTTCCCATCCAAGCTAACAGTATCTTGTAATCTGGAAGTGCTGTGATGTTGTCCTTGGTTCTTGATCAAATGTATGACAGGATCCCAGGTGGTATTTTCCAGCCATATTCTCTACTGAAATTGGGAAAAATTATTATCATCGAAAAACGTCCACTGTTTGTCATAGGCCTCCCCAAGTGATTTCTAATTTGACCGGTTGTATGCGGGCTGCGTTCAGCGCGATCCTGCGTGAAAGTCAAAGAGTTTTTATTTAAACAGTCCTGTCATAAGCACTTTTAAAACTTCATAATATGGAAAAAATCTATGAGTATAGATTTGCTTATTACAATTTTACACAAATCAATGATGAACCTGACGACCTTATTGTGTTATATCTAGAAGAGAATTGAAACAAATAGGTCATTCAGTGTCCTACTTTAGTACTAGTCTCCTGGCGCCAGGCGGGTCTTATAACTAAGTTCATAGCAGTTTCATCTATCGAAATTAAATTATGAAAGTTTATTACTCATATACTCTCTACAATAAGAAATACGAGTATAACACTATTTTGTTGTATAAATATGTGGTTTATTTATAATTTCCAAAATAAAATTGTAATTTTATTATCTGTATATCATGTGACCGTGAACGCCGGCCGCCATACCTTTTTCGTATCGCCATACCTACACCAGCATAGAATTAGAAAGCAACATGAACGTATTTTGATTTCTATTATGATACGTATTATTATGATTATTATTATGATACGTTATTATTTACTAAGGAGGACGGTTACTGTCGCCCTAAAATTTAATACATAGCTTTTGTAGGCAATATAACCTCTATGTCTAAGTTAAATCGTATACCAGTATAAAATACTCTTCAAAATTAATACTCCAGGCTTGACAAAGGTTAATTACGTACACAGGTGTAAAAGTGTTTTATCAGAGTTTTGTTTGATCTCGTCCCGATAGTGCTATCTAAACGTTTCACATATTAATGTCGTTTGGAACTCTAATACCTAAATAAATTTTCAATGTCGTGTTGTTACACTTCGGCACTATACACCAACGATACGTTAAATATAAGCTCATCATTAAATTCAGAAAAATATAATGTAGGTACTGCAATGCGCACTTGAATTTCACTGCAATCGTACGTTTGACGTTAATAACGGCGAATGTCGTTTTGGCGCGAATATTTATTGTTGGGAGTTTAAACTTTTTTCTCTGTATAAAGCGGTTTAATTCCAGGAAATAAAAATACCAGTTGACTATCAAATCGAAACGAACATTATAAAATATGTTTAGATAAAAAAAATGTAGAATAGCCTATTCTTATTTTTATAGCCTAGCTATGGCACTGCAAGCTTATTCTTGTTTCTAGTATAAACTTTATGCAAGTCATTTTTTCAAAAGTTAGAAAATTGCTCCGGTCTACATCGACAACATTTACGCATCTTCACATGCATGTTTCGTTTGGGGAGAAACTCTGGGTATTGCCTCCATAGCTCGCAGGACTATTTTGAATTGACTTAGAAGGCATTTTAATACTGCCACGTTTTGCTGCCATAAGTAATTGCAGTAATACACATTGATGCATATTATTGAGATTTTAACAGGTTATCGCCGGTAGGTATTTCTAGGAAAATCATTCTTGCGAGGAATTAAATTTTTTTTTTATATTTTCACTACATCTATTGTCTTCATACCTAAAATCAAGTAGGAATCGCAATAAAAAACTAGAAAACGCCGCCATGTTTTACAGTCGAGTTCCCGCCATTGGGTGACATCGACCCTTACGGACGCGTTCAGTGTAAGTCAATATTTTACATTCAAAACAGGTTCGCAAAAAAAGTTTGTATATTTATTCAAGAATTTTTATTTTGTTTGCAGGATACTTGAAAATGGATTTTAAATTTAACATTGCCGTGGTGGCGGCGTGTATGTTTTTATGTGTTTGTTGTATAATGTTTAAGCAGAACTACTTTGTTCTGTGTGTAGGTGTTATATATGTTTTTTTAATAAATGATTCCCAACATCTCATACATTGACCTGACTCGTGGTAAGTCGCTTAAAGCACTTGTGTTACGGACGTCAGACAATAGAGGATTAAGAAATACACTATTTAAATACATATATTTAACGCCCAGATATAGAACAAACATAAATATCATCATATAAATATTTGTTCTAGATGGGGTTCGAACCCGCGAGCCTGGGCGCAAAAGATAGGATCACTTTTATCTGCGCCATCGGGCCCGTTGAAGTATATAATACTTAAATATGTATTAAGGTATTATGTAGTTATGTATTATATTGTGCAAACTTTATTATCTGATATCCGTAACTAAAGTGCTTTAAGCGAGTTATCCCGAAGTCAGGTGATTAAGAGATGCTGTGTGAATTATATATTTTTTTATTCAGCACTCTCCAATAGGGTTGTTTCCTAGTATTCACTCAATTAAAAGTAGATAAGTACACCGAAAGTTCACAAAACTAGAAACACGATAAGCTATATTTTATTATTTATAACTAACCACATAATTTTTTAATAATTTATGAAATTTGATGAAGGGTGATCCTTAAATTATTTAGAAGCTATTTAAATAGTTTTGCGAAAATTGGAAACAAGCCTATTACATGCAACGCTTGTGACTTGGAAATACTTTTGCTACGGATTGTATCAGTCTAAATTGGCTTTTAGCATGACAAACAATTGACCTGCATTGTTTCTGATGGATATCCGCCTCATCTGTCGGTTCGGGTGCGTTAGTCACCTTTTACATCTGGTACAGGGGGAGGTACTATTCTACACTGGTAAAAAAAACGTATTACATAACCCACTTATCAAGAAAGGTATAGACTATACAACATAACACTAGGACAACTTAAAACTTAACGCAGGCGTTGCTAATCACACTAATAAATGTATTACACAATTCAAGTATTACAATTACACTGATCTAATTAAAAAGAAACCAAAAAACTGTCGACCACTAATTGTAATCACGAGATTACCAATAAATACATTACGCATTTGGCTTTGACAGGTTTCCGCAACACAATGCTTTTCGCTCGATTCTCTGAAATGTCCTGCCCAGTCTTGAATCTTACCTGCCCAGTTCCTCAAAGAAGCGCAGCGATCCTTTATGATTGCTAATCGCTTCCTGGAGTGACCTTGGAAATCTGATGTATCACGCCAGAGTAGAATAGTACCTCCCCTGAACCAGGTGTCGTAAGAGGCGATTGAGGTACCGGAATCGACATTGTAGTTTAAATGCTCAGGGTGGGGATGGGCAGCAGCATCCCTACCGCAAAAGTTACGCTCTGCGATAGCCAACACGCTTTCAAAATCCCCCTTTTTTCGGAAGGCCTATATCTAGCAGTGGACTTACAATGGCTGGTATGATGATACTATCAGTAGCATATTATTTTTATTATTATTATACAGTCTATTCCCGAGGAATGTATCTTGCTACTAGTAAGAGTTGCTTAAATCGATTCTAGAATATTTGAGCCTATTCGATATGAAGAAAAATACAAATCTTTTTTCTATACAATATTAGTATAGATTAAAACAAAATGCACTTGACCTCGTGATAATTAGCACATATATGTTTATCATAAATGTTGATACTAAAGAATTTATCAAGAAGTTTACATGAGGTAGACTTTATACAACGATCTACTGTATTGGTACCTCAGTCAAACCTATGTCTATCGCTAAATACCATCGTTTGAATTACTAGGTAAATGTGAAATAGTATCTTTAGTTCACAAGGTTGGCGACACGCTAGTGATATCCTTGTGATGACACTAGCGTCCATAGGCTGCCGTCACGTTTGCCATCAAGCGGACCGAATGCTTGTTTGTTGACTTCATAGCATAGAAATGTTATTATTTATCATAAATGTTAATACTAGAGAATCTATAAAGAAATTTACATAAGGTAGACCTTGTACAAAGATTGTCTGCATTGGTATCTCACTCTCACTTTCTACCGCTAAATAGCAGTGTTCGCATTGCTGTGTTTATGGTTTGAAGGGTGAGAGAGGCAGTGAAATTACTGGGTAATGTGGCATAACATCTTTAAGCCACAAGGTTGGCAACGCGTTAGTGATATCCCTGTGATATAACATACGTACTCGTATATAGGCTGCTGGGACAATAAACCAAATCATCATCATCATCATGCCAGCTATATGACGTCCACTGCTGGACATAGGCCTCCCCAAGTAATCTCCAATAAGACCGGTTTATATGCAGCCTGTGTCTAGCGCGATCCAGCGATTTTAGTCAGATCGTTCATCTTGCGGGTAGACGCCCTACGCTGCGCTTGTCGGTACGTGGTCTCCATTCCAGAACCTTATGACTCCATCGGCCATCATCATCAAATGCCCTGTTTACTGCCACTTCAACGTATTAATCCGCCGGGCAATGTCGGTAACTTTGGTTCTGTTACGAATCTCCTCATACCTGATTCGATCGTGCAAAGAAACTCCGAGCATTGCACTCTAAATAAACAAAATAACAATTTAAATGTTTAATTATCTCTTCCTAGACCCATGCCGTATCCCGACTGGTGGAAAGGGAACAAGAATTTGAATGGTAGTGAATAGAAAGTAGAATTTGTATGGTAAAATATCCTCGAAAATTGGAAGTAATATTTATTTATATAATCGTCATATCAGTCATTGGAACTCCCCTGTTGGATAGGCCTCACCAAGAAAGAAGGTTATTTGCCCATAATTGCCGCGCTGGGCGAACGTGTTGGCAATCACAGAGCGCAATTTCACAGCGGGGATGTTGCTGCCTATCCCCGCCCTGTGCATTTGAGCTACACTATTTCGGATGCGTATACCGCCATCTGTCGGTTCTGGTACCTTAGTATCCACTTACGACACCTGGTGCAGTGGGAGATACTATTCTAAATAATATTTACGAACAACATATAATTTTACATTGTATTAATAATTCCTCCAAAAAATTAATACAAAACATATCGACGGTCATAAATCAATTATCGTAGGTAAAATGTGCAGGTTCACAAGAAGAACAAAAAAGAAAATAAAAACAATGAATTCGTTATAACTTTATTATTTAAAAAGCTATTTTTAATTATGTTTTAGCTTTTTTTAACAAATAATAATAATAACATACTTTTTAGGCCAGGCGCGCACTACGAATTTTTCGCCGCTGCTCTTTTCTGCCGCGCGGCGAAGAACTCGTAGTGCGCGCCTGGCCTTATTGTACACCAATAAAAACAATACAAGAACATTACAAAAACATGAAATAGTAGCTACAAGAGGCGGCCTTATCGCTAAATGCAATCTCTTACAGGCAACCTTTGGATATCAATAATGTTAAAGCTTGTGGAATAGCAAATGGTGGTTGTATAGCAAAGAGACGACATGAGCGTTACTGCGAAGTCAAATAGGAAGCCATTTGAGCTTAGTACGAAAGTTGGACACATGATCTAACGTAAACCGAAAATGAACCTTATACAGAAGTTTTAAAGACGCTCAAGTTTGTCAAGTTGATCTAAATAACTGGCATTGGCATAATCAAAGACTGGTAGATGTAGGGATTGTGCAAGCGCTATTTTGGTGGCAAAAGGAAGAAATTTTCGCAAGCGCTATAAAGAAGCCGCAGAGGCATACAATCTTCGACCAGGACAAGTTACTGTCCATAATTATTTCCAAATTTTTAACTGTTCTGCTGTATGGAATAGAAATACCATTGAAATTAATCTGCGGTCGAGTAGACCAATTAATTTTTGAACTCATCCTGGAGCTACCCACCACAATATTTGTGTTTTACTAGGGTTAACTTTAATCCCAAATCTTTCACTCCAATCATTAATATTATTGTAACTGAATTCTCTTTTACTTAAAGCTATTAAAAAAAGTTAAATTAATAAATACAAAATTTCTGACCGTCGATATGGTTTAACAATTATGTACAGGGTTTTTGTGGTGTCGTCCACTTAGATAACAATTATAATAATATTAAAAAAAAATCTTCAATCCCTACTAATATTAATATTATAAATGCGAAAGTAACTCTGTCTGTCTGTCTGCCTGTTATGCTTTCCCGCTTAAACCTCTCAACCGATTTTGATGAAATTTGGCACAGACAATCTTTAAGCCCTGAGAAAGGACATAGACTATTTTTAGTTAGAAATAAGGGTTGTAAGGGGTCGAAAGGGCGGAAGAAAAGTTGTATGGAAGTATCGCTATTTTTTGAGCTATAAACTTGAAACTTATTTTTCAGGCCATTGATTCAATATAAATAAACATGACATTCAAAGTTTATAAGTTAAGGTAAAGAGGTATGGTACCTAAAAAAAGCTATTCCACGCGGACGATGTCGCAGGCACAGCTAGTTTTAAATAAATTAGCGTCGTTCAGTGGACTTTCTGCGGCTGAATGCAAAGTTACATTAACAACATATGACAAAAGATTGGCGTTAGGTACCGGCAAAGAATAGTACCTCTCTCTGCACCAGGTGTAGTAACAGGCGATTAAGGTACAAGATCCGACAGATGGCGGTATATCCATTCGGAACAGTGTAGCATAAATGCTCATGGGCGGGGATGGGCTGCGCTCTGCAAATGCCACCACGCCTACCCAGCGTGGCAATTATGGGCATTATCATATACCGCCATCTGTCGGTTCTGGTACCTCAGCAGCCTCTTACGACACCAATAATACAGGAAGATACTATTTTACTCTGCCACTACAATATATTCCAAGCACCATCTCATTCCTATCTGCGTGGTAAGTAGCTTAAGCATTTGTGTTACGGACATCAGACAACAGAGGAATCAAAGGTATAATGCTTCAAAACATATTTTTAACACCCAGACACAGAACAAACACAAATTTATAATATATCAGATCAAGTGTTTGCATGGGTTGTGATCAAACTTATGACCCTTGTCGCATAAGATAGGGTCCACCATTTGCTCCATTGTGCCAGTAAAATTAATGTTCGTAGCTGCTTATGCATCAACTGGTAGGGGCGCCCCCGAAGTCATGAACAGGAAAAAAAATACCTTTAAACGCATGCATTGCATATTTAAATGAAAGGCAATGATAGATAATGTACACATAAACAAATACAAATAGGTAAATTATAATCATATAGGTACCTAAAATTTGTATTGTTTTACTTTAACTTTGACAATTTTCGTCAACTGTTCGATAAAAACAAAATTCTCATTTTGCCCAAGAGAAGGATTTGTTAAAAAAACCTCCTAGCACAGATTTTTTTAAATTACATACACCATCACTATTTTTCTTATAATTTTCTATGCGCCTTATGGAGAAAAGGAAAAAAAAACGATCAACCAAATTGGTGGAGTCGTTCTCAAGTTTTGAGGTTAGCAACCAAAAATTAATTTGTATATATGTCACCGGAAAATAACAAGAACCGTAAATTTATAATTTTCCTAGGAAAATTATAAACTTTCGTAGGATTCTACACGAGAGATAAAATGTCTTATTTTACGCCTAAATTTTAGGAAGTTTATCAATTTGCGACGTCGTGTGGTAAATTTATAAACTGACGGATATTCATTCGTAAGATTCTAAGCGGTTCGGCCAATCAACGAAGAGTGTTTAATTTTACGCTTCTTAGATAACGGAAAATAACACACAGCTCTCTGATTGGTTGACGCTAGCAGTGGCATAGACTTAGGTAAAATCAGACATGCCAAATTAGGAAAAAAAAAAGAACTATTAGGGTCTACCTAAATAGTGTTTTTATTTTCAAATAAATTTTACAGGGTTACTACTAGTAATACTAATACTCCACAAAATAAAAAACTAGAAAACGTATTCTAAAATATAAAAGCATTTAACAAATCAAACTTAATAAGTAGATTCCTAAATTTGTCTACTTATTGCAACATGTCAAAGATTTATGGCACCTCGAATTACACAATATATTGGATTTCTTACAATTGCACTTATTCGATAAACATTGTCCTTTAGAATATTTTTTGCAGTTGCAGTGCTTCATTCCTTGCCCTCCAAATGAAGAAGACATCGTAGAGATTTTTCTTAATGGTAACTTGGCCTGTAAATATAAAATATATCATATAATATGGGTATATAAAGCCTACATATTTTCATTTAGGTAAATATAATAATAAAAAGAGAAGGTAATCGAACCTCTGAAAGATCATCAGTCAAAATTTCTCCAGGTGTTGGAAGGACAGCGTTTCGAGGCAACCAGTCATTAATAACTCCAAATGAAGTGCCAACTTTGTATAGCTCATTCCTTTTCTCTATTACTTTGCCGACCACATTCTTGCTATCCAGAGGCCCTCTATCTACTTTTGGAACTTCTACCAACACAGTGGCACCAACATCAATATTTTTTAATTTTTTAGAAGAATGCGCTGTCTATTTTTCTGCTGCTCTTTTTAAATTTAAGTGCGAGTCTTTCTTTTCTCTCAGGATCTTTATTTCATTAGCACACAAATTACAAATCAACTGCGTACCATATCCTTCGTCATTGTTTTCTGCTGACTCACCACAGATTACATGTGTATTACGTTTACATTTAATACACGTATGGGCCCCCGATGACTCCTTCTTGCATATGTGACAAAACAATTTATCTAAATCGCTATCTGTTTTAGGGACCTCAGTTCCATGTGAAATCATGTCAAACTCGTGCCAAATGTCGCCAACTCGCTCAGTCTCAGCCATGCCTTCTGTCTCAACAATTGACTCTGCGGAAATAACATCATTTTCACACGGGTTTTCCAGATCGGCAGTAATATTTTCATTATAATTTACGGTCATATCATCATTGTTATTTGTCATTTTTAAGAACGTCTCCAAGTCCTCTTCCATTTCAAATTGAGAAATTATATTTTTAGACAAATGTGTTGAGGCTAGACCGCATCTTGGATCATCTCCAAACAAGGCTTTAAACGGTGTTCTTGCAATCGTAGAATGGTATGATGAATTTTTCTGGAACTGAGCAAAGTAACAACCTATTGACCAATTACTTGAATTATTATCCACCATCCAAGCTCGAATCATATTCTTCACGTCTTGGTTTGAGCGTTCTACACTTCCCTGGCTTTGGGGATATCTAGGTCTTCCATTCACAATTTTGCAAGCTGGCCATAAGCTCACGATTTCTTTTAATACTGATGCCGTGAACTCCCTTCCATTATCGCTTTGGAGAATATTGGGACAGCCAACTTCTAGAAATATCTTCAGAATCTCTGTCGCGACTTCTTTTGCTTCTTTAGTCTTTAGTGGTCGTAAAAAACAAAATTTTGTCAAATGATCTTGGTACTGAAGCATCCATTTGTACTCCCCATCTGGAGATGATTGAAAATCGACAATATCTACCTGCCCTCTTCTATTAAAATCATCTGAAACTAGTGGCTTTACGACTATCCCGGTTTTTATATATCCCGGACTTTTTACTATTTTGGTTATGGCCACTGTAATACTTTTGTAACTCTGTGGTAAATTTCTCTTCGTCAACAAATTGTCCCGTATTTACAGCACTATTCTCACCAGTTTGGCTGCCCAAAGCTTCTGGGCCACTCATCATTGGTAAACATAATAAAACTATTTTCACGGTTCTAACACAGATACAACAATAAAAACAATCAAAAACACAGGAGCATACCGGTTTGTTTATGTTTCGCGGCGAAGAATGGCGGCGGAGAGGGAGAGGAAGGAGCACGTGACTTATTCAGCCAATCAGAGAGCACATGGTGTTCCGTTTCTGTTTACGTATAATTTTACGCGTGAGTTTCGTAAGATTATCAATTTACGAAAACGCATACGTAAAATAAGACATTTTATCTCTCGTGTAGAATCCTACGAAAGTTTATAATTTTCCTAGGAAAATTATAAATTTACGGTTCTTGTTATTTTCCGGTGACATATATATATGTAAATACAAAACATTACCTATATATTTTGTGAGTATATGTGTGTCTGTATATGTGTGACGCCGGAACGGCAGAACGGATCTAGGTGAAATTATGCACAAATCTCGTGGGATAGATCTGAGTTTTTATTCTTCTTTATGTGGTCAGCACTTCACACACAGTTTAGCTGTCGGGGGTCGACACAAAATTCTTTTCAGAATAACAAGTTTCTCAGGAATGTTATGCTGTATTATTTTTCTTTTTTTGATAACAAATTCTCACAACATCTCATACATTGACCTGACTCCGTAGTAAGTCGCTTAAAGCATTTGTGTTAACGCCAGACAACAGAGGAATCACAAATATACTAACACCCAGACAGAACAAACACAAATATCATATTAATATTTGCTCTGGGCGGGAATCAAACCCACGAACCTTGGCGCACAAGATAGGATCACTACCATCTGCGCCATCGGGCCCGTTTTATTTATTATTATTATCCGTAGCTTTCAACTGCTGATAATAATAATGATAAATAATTATTTACTAGTATCCGATTAAATCTGAAGTCGCCGAGAGGTTATCGGCAGAGTAGAATAGGAACTCCCCCTTTTCCAAGTGTCGTAAGAGTCGACTGTCGGTACCGGATCAACAGCGATTGCCACCACGGAGGCCTATGTCTAACAGCAAACGTTTTACAGCTTATGTGATGATGATAATGATGATGAAATGTGTTATTATACTTATCAATACAGTATACTTGACATGTTTTGCTGTAATGTTGTACTCGTATATACTTGTTATTTAGAACTACTTATACTTTCATAAAGATAATATTTTTACTATGTAAAGATTATATATTAGATTATATATAAATTCACGCGACATTTTATATTGACCTGACTCCGAGATAAGAAGCTTAAAGCACTTGTGTCATGGACACCAGACTAGTCTAGAATTGAAAATATAATACTTATATACATTATAAATACCACCAAGACAATTAATAAATTGCTTTAATTTACTTCTACTTTGCGGTAGAGAGGTGAGAGTGAGGTACCAATGCATGCGACCTTTGTTTGAGGTCTTCTATATATATATTGCTTTAAGCTACTGATCTCTGAGTCAAGCCATACGATATTGCGTGAATTATTTTATGTAAAAAACGCTATCGAGGAAGATTTGTTTAAATATATATATATATATATATATATATATATATATATATATTATATACTTCTATATATATATATATATATTATATACTTCTACTGTATATATTTCAAGATTGTATTAGTTTTCTTTTTAGATTTAAAAGTAGATATGTTTTGCACACATTTTACATGCAAAGGTTGCCTGGAAGAAATCGCCAATTGTACAATCTTCACTGTGTTTGACCTACTATTCATTAATATTTACATTAATTTAATACCTCACACATGAATAACATGTGGCGTGAGGTACCGGAAAAATAGAATAGTACCTCCCATAGTGGGAGGTTCCTACTATACTATTCTTTTGGTGTCATACCAGGTGTCGTAGGTACCAGAACCGACAGATGGTGGTAGGTACATCCACCTGTAACTGCTCGAATGCACAGGGCGGGGATGGACAGCAGCATCCCCGTCGCGATATCTGCACTCTGTGGTTCCCAACACGCTTGCCGAGCGCGGCAATTATGGGCAATAAACCTCTTTTCTTGCAGAAGCTTATGTCCAGCAGTGGACATCCAATGGCTGGTATTACGAATATTTGTATATTCATATTTAAATTTAAGTTGAACAATAAAATGTATTATTATTATGTATTTATTTAATACTTGTAGGATACAACTGCTTTACCCGTACAGTTTCGTTTTCCTTTCGGGACTGACGCGCACTTCAACGTCTTTTTTTACGAGAGATGCAACGAAGTTCGAGGTCAGTACTTCCTTGTCTATAAGCCAGTTTGGAATAACAATGGAGTGTGTCATTTGTGATTCACCAGCCTGAATAGCAGGAAGATCTAGACCCAACAACAACTGAGTCTGAGAATTTGACAATAAATATTTAATACGAAAGAAAACATGTAGAAACCAGCTAGAATTAGAATGACAGCTGTCAAACTAAGTGTTTCAAAATTGTTTCATTGGTTTATTATTTTAACTTAGGTAAGTTTATTTATAAGGGTTAGAAAGTAGTTAGACAGAATTTTAGAATATTCAACCCTTAAAGGGGTATAGCATGTTTTTTTTATTATTTGAAGTCGGCATGCGGTTCGCTTGTTTATAAACGTGAGCGCAGCATATAGACACTCGTGTCACCACAAATAGAAGAAGATACAATGTCACATTTATGCAAACACTGCTATTTGGCAGTAGAAATAGGTGAGAGTGAGGTACCAATGCAGATATATATTTGTTCTGAGATCTACCTCTGGTGCAAAGTTGGTATCAAACTTTGCTCTATTTTCAAGTTATTTTAATGAAATTTAGTATGAAGATTCTTCATTGAAAGTCATGAAACATGTAAGATATTTTATTACTTTAATTATTAATAACAAAGGTGGGAGAGGTAGTGAAATTACTAGGTAATGTGGCATAATATCTTCAAGTCATGATGTTGGCAACGCGTTAGTGATATCCTTGTGATATTACAAGCGTCTATAGGCTGCGATGACGCTTACTATCACGCGGACTATATGCTTGTTTGTCAACCTGGTCAAATAAAAAAAATATGATGCCAAGTGACTCTGACATCTGTCACTCCGTTGACATCTGTCATTAAAATCCAGCTATCTTTAGAGGAGTTCTAAGGAATGTTATAAATCGTATTATCAAAAGGATATCACTAGCGCGTTGCCAACCTTGTATAATAGTACCCCCACCCCTGTACCAGGTGTCGTATGATGCAACTAAGGTACCCGAACTGACAGATGGCGGAATATCCATCCGAAAAGTATAGCTCAAATGTACATGGCGGGGATACCCGTCGCGAAAGCTACGCTCTGCGATTGGCAACACGCTTAAAATTCCCCCTTTCTTGTTGCGGCCTATGTCCAGTGGTCTTTCAATAGCTAAAACGATGACCTAGTTATTTTCCTACCTCTCTTCAAACTGGATTCACACTGCTATTTGGCTATAGAAATAGTTGAGTTAGGATCCAATGCAGTCGACGTTTGTATAAGGTCTACCTCGTGATTCTCGTGGGATAGATTACTTTCACAAAGAGGTTTACATGGTTTCTAGCAAAGAATAATATAAAGGATCAGAGAACAGCATAGCAACTGCTTATAGGTATGGAAATACATAGAGAAATAATTGAATACATTCAAAAATATAGGATATACCTATATAAAACCGTGACATTTCAATTGTGAAATAATTTCCACGGTTTAAATTTTATTATTTTCTAAAGGAAAATGTAACGTATTTCGATGTATAAAAAATAACGTTGGTCATGTTGTAAACAGCATTCGATTCGTGTCCTTCAACACCATTAGTTATTCATGCTGATTATTTTTGTGGGTGTCTTTTGACTCATCTGAAATTGTTAGATCTAATTTCATTTGTAACCGTATGGTACCGGCAGAATAGAATAGTACCTCCCCCTGTACCAAGTGTCGTAGAGGCGACTGAGGTACCGTATACCGAGTTACGGTATATCCACCCGAAGCAGTGTAGCTTTAATGCTACAGGGCATGAGTAGACAGCAGTATTGCTTAGTTGTCCAGCACAACATTTATGGGTAAATTCCCCCTTTATTGGGGAAGCCTATGTTCAGCAGTGGCTGCTATGATGCTAATGAATTTCATTCGGCCGAACACCGTTGTTAATTTAAACACATTAGTTGGTTTGCAAGTTTTATGTCGTCACGTCATGGCCGACAGCGTTTTCAGCGATCCAAATTTAAATAAAAACAAAACAATATTTAAATTGTAATTTGGGCTTTTATTAACTGAAGTGGATATTTCAGCGTTCCAAATCTGAAATGCAAAAAAAATATTGACATCATGCCACTGCCATAGACTAACTGAAATCTATATATTTTGGTAGTATACTAGTCAGTTTTAAAGTTTGATGACGTCACGTCGAGGCCGATAGCGTTTTAAGCGTTCCAAATTTAAAACAAGAAAAAAAGGAAAATCAATATTAAATTGTAATTATGCAGCCATCTTGGACTTGGATTAACTGTAGTGGATATTTCAGCGTTCCAAATTTGAAACACAAAAAAGTATTGACACCATAAGACTAACTGAAATCTATATACTTTGGTATCATTAGTCCAAAACTACAGAAGATAATAATTTATTTAGAAAATAAATATACGAGTCAAGTAACCTATTGTTAAGTTGGTGATATCAGTAATTTAACTGCTTGCCTATCTTCGGGTGAATCATAATTTTTATTTCTTATACTAAATACACCATGCATTAACGCGTTTTATAAACTGATTAGTTTTAATGACTAATTAGGTGTTTTAACGCGAAATAAATAAAGCTTTTATATTTTATGTATACTAATATGATAAATGCGAAAGTAACTAACTCTGTCTGTCTGTTACGCTTTCCCGTTTAAACCTCTCAACCGATTTTGATGAATGAAATGAAGGTTGATATGTACATTGCATGCATAATATTATAAAATAAACACCGAGGAATTTACAGTTTTCTATGTGATATCGTAAATAAACACATTTTTTTTGTGCTTACATTACAAACGCTGGCTGAACCCGACGAGATAGATCGAAATAATATTTTACAATATTGTACACCTTAAATAGGTCTACAAACAAGTCCGAGTAGCATATCTCTTAGGATCAATCCATTATTTATCGTTAATGCACATTAGCTATTTCAACGTAGGACCGATGACCGAAGCCGTAAGGTCCCGCAATGGATTCCGGAACAAGCGCAGCTTAGAACGTCCTTCAAAACAAGTCCACCAGACAGATTAAAACCTATCGATCTGACTTACACCGCGGGATCGCGTTGGAAGCAGGCTGCATGCTCATGGGAAATTACTTGGGCAGGCCCATGTCCAGCCATAGCACAGATAACATAATGGTGAATTGATATATTGTGATTGATTAAAAAAAAATAATCTCGACTAAGTAACTACGTATTTTCGCAAAATCACTACATAGAATAAAACAATGTCGTTTTCTGCTGTCAGTCCCTATGTATGCTTAGTTCTTTAAAAAAAAAATTCTCTAAGAAGGTCTATATGTATAATACTCGTACAATAGAAAAAAAACACTGATAACATTAGAAGTTCCTAATGTTATGTCGTAAATATTTTTTTTGTAATTAAATTCGGTTCGCTTGTTATTTCACCGTCAGTGTGCATTTGAAAATTGTTTTTTGTGT
This sequence comes from Heortia vitessoides, assembly GCA_020976665.1. Classification (NCBI taxonomy): domain Eukaryota; kingdom Metazoa; phylum Arthropoda; class Insecta; order Lepidoptera; family Crambidae; genus Heortia; species Heortia vitessoides. The sequence goes on along the minus strand of JACJUM010003272.1, from coordinate 6,238,728 downwards.
ATGTATTTATTTAAAAATGTTACTTTTTTTTGTTTTATTTTTATCCCTTTTTTGGTTAATATAAAAATTTGTAGTTCGCATTTGAATGCATTTTGTGTAAGATGTACTTAACTATAAGTGTTTGTTACGCCTTGCGTAATGTTTATTCTTAAGTAAAAGAATAAACATACGTCGCTGAATCAAATAAATAAATAAAGACATTGTAAACTGTGGCTGAACCTGATTGGATAGATCAAAACAATTTGCTACGTAAAAAGGTCTACAAAAAAATCCACGGTTTGATCTATACAAATCTGCTATCTCTTAGGGATTTTTCATTCTCATTGCACAAGTGCGAAGCCGGGTCGAGTCGCTAGTTATGTATAATTGCTATTTAATCACAATGATTGAATGTAGGTAATCAATATAAAAAATGTCGCTAAGTCAAGATCGGCTCGTTCAATTCAGCTATATTCTTTTTCGTATTTTCCTTAAGGAAGACAATTTTAATGAAGAGAAAAATAGCGATATACTCTCATTCTTTTTACATATATAATTAATTATACTGCGCGAGGCGAATCTTGGTTTTAAATATCTTCACATTTCTTGAACAAACTGCACTGTTAAACAGTTTTCGTCAATCTAAACAAGACCTCTTCTTTTCGGACTAACCTATAGCTGGACTATCCAGACTTCAACTCCAGCACCACCAAGAGAGAGGGTAAGAAAGCTTTACTAGCCACCCTCAGAAAGGAAGTGTTTAAATACGGTCATCCCGGCAAGGCTCGCGGGATCTAAACGGGATCGACGACGATTACCCGAGGGCGCCTGTTAGCCTCGACTTAGGCTTGAGTGGCCATCGTTGAGGATCAAGTTGAAGTTAAGTTTTGCATCCTACATGGAAAAATTTAATCATAATATTACGCCTTTTATTAACAAATCGGTGGCGGGCAGCATGGAGGTAGATCGCGATCCGCGCGATGCCGAACTAAACTTGCGAAGGGAAAGTTTGTCAAACGATTTGATTTTCAAATGTTGTTTGTTATATGCTCTAATGACGTACGTGTTTTTGTTAAACAATAGTTAAACCTTTAAAAATTAACGGACGGATTGAACATTTTTTTATTACTCTGTTGGACAAAATGTATAACATCCGGTCAAGTTGAATATTAGGATAACTATTATCCAATTGTTATTAATATTGTAGATAAAATTAATATATAAAATATTGAGCACTACATATTAATAATAAATTTCCACAACATCGCATACATTGACCTGACTCGGAAATAATTCGCTTACAGCACTTGTGTTACGGAAGCCAAACAACAGAGGAATCACAAATATACTACTTAAATACATATATTTAACACCCAGACACAGAACGTAGACAAATATTATCATATAAAAATTTGCTCTGGGTGGAAATAGAACCCTGTTGGCGCACAAGATACAATCAGTACCATCAGCGCCATCGGGCCCGTCGATGACTGGGCATTATGAATAACTAGCAGCCCGGCCGCGGCTTCGCTTGCGTTAAATTCGGGGTAGATTCCACCGCTTATTTTAGGGAAGTAGGGGGTTAGAAGGAATCTGAGATTCTGAAAAGAAAAAAAAGGTTAAAAAAACACTTCCATTCAATCTATTCATCGTGAAAGACGAGAAAAAACGGATAGACATTCAAAAGTTATAATATTGTACACACTCACACACGCGCTACTCTCCCATACATACTTTATTGTTTTGAAAAGAGTAAAATAAAAGTTTAGTTTAGTTTCGGAGCCTATTCCCCTCAAACAAACAAACAATCTAACCTTTCTCCCCTTATATAATAATGTTATAGATGACCAATTTATTACTCGGTCTAATAAAAAACACTATGACCTTTTTCTGTGGATTGATAAGTACATGCTGTCTTTTACTATGAGTGTTTTACACTATCCCTACTAATATATAAATGCGAAAGTAACTCTGTCTGTCTGTCTGTCTCTTACGCTTTCCCGCTTAAACCTCTCAACAGATTTTGATGAAATTTGGCACAGACAATTTTTGGACCCAGAGAAAGAACATTTTTTCATTCAAAATTAGGGTTGTAAGGGGTCGAAAAGGGGGGTGAAAAGTATCGCTTGGATGGTAGTATCGCTATTTTTTAGAGCTAGAAACTTGAAACTTATTTTTCAGGCTATTGATTCGATATAGACAAACATGACATTCAAAGTTTTTATAAATTAAGGTATGGTACCCAAAAAAACTATTCTACGCGGACGAAGTCGCGGGCACAGCTAGTAGGTAATAAATTAATATTTTTTTGGAGAAAAGTGACTAAAATGTTAATGAAAACTAAGTCTAGATAGCTTCCACAAATGTTAAGAAAACAAGAATAAAATTACATTTTGTATGGCTTTTATAATCCGGATGTGGAAGTTTATATAATACAGATCTATTATACATACATACACACATCACGCCTGTGTCATACCGCGGTAGGCATTAGATCTCCACTTGTTACGATCTTGGCATATACATACATACAGATCTATCAATAGCTTTGTTTATAAAATAATTATAGATGTGATAATCATCTGTCAATCATTTAGAGTTAATTTTTGTAGAGTTTCTTTAATTATCTGAATATTAAAAAAAGCACTGATTTCCTACTCTTATATACTTTTCAAATTCATAAAACATGTTATACATTGATCTGACTCCGAGATAAATAGCTGAAAGCATTCGTGATATTGACATCAGACAATAGAGGAAACACGAGTATAATACTTAAAAACATATATTTAACATCCAGACACAGAAAATAAGATCACTACTAACTGCGCCGTCTGATGAATATTTGCTTTTGTCCTGTGTCTGGGTGTTAAATGTGTATTTATAAATATTATATTTGTGCTATATTGTATGATGCTCGTACCGCAAGTGCTTTAAGCGACTTATCTCGGAGACAGTATTATTTACTTTAGTATTATATAATAAATCGAATTTTAGACTGTCTCATACAAAAGTTGGCCCTTGTCGAACTGCCTCATAATTACATAGCATTAAACAAAGTCACTTCACTACGGATTTTAATACAGATTTTTAAGTAGATAGAGTGATTCAAGAGGAAGGTTTATCTGTATAATAAATGCATTATATAGCAGAGAAACACTGATATCGTAACTGTTCACTAATGTAATGTCCTTAATAAACACATTATTTTGCTGCCGCTGTCTCCGTACTTTATTTACTGATGGCTGCTTCTCTGACTTTATAACC
>JACJUM010003272.1:6090280-6235382 GCA_020976665.1 Heortia vitessoides | reverse complement strand
TATATATATTGCCTGCACCACTATATATATATATATATATATTCTGTTTTGTGTAATGGTTGACTGGGAGATAATGCCATCTGGCATTAAGTCCGCCATTTGTACATTTTGTAACATTTTGTGCAATAAAGTTAAATAAAAAAAAAAATAAATTATTTTGCGCTTACATTGCAAACGCTTGTTAAGCCTTTCTTCTTTTCTTTCACAATAACCATTTTTTATTCGCATTGCACTCGAGCGAAGCCGGTCGGATCGCTAGTATTACATAAAACTTATATTTATACAATACACTACATTTACATAAATCATTTGCAGTTACAGATGTTTTATTTCAAGATAATTTTTTGATTGCACTTTTAAATTGTCGCATCCGACAATAAAAAAGACATCTTGTTGTTAAAATCCGACGTGGTCATTTATTATGTGGAGTTTTCCTTGTATTCGGGGAGAGTAATCTTTAATATATCACTAGTTATGCTCCAAGGTTTTATCTGCATTTATTTAAGGAAAAACTTAAATATATTTTGTTAAAAAAACACGCTTTTAATATACATCAAACTAAAAATCGAAAAATATTTTTATAACAAAATATAAAATAATGATGACCAAAAAATATTTGTAGTATGTACTCTGTAAAAATAGCGAGTTGCTGGGTCTACGAAAAATATAGCACAACGCACCCCACACATTGTTCAGATTTTCAGTGTTTGTAGAAATGGTGCTGATTTCTAAGCACAACGATAAGATTCGTTCGCAGGTTCGTGTCCCGTCTAAAGGCCGAGAAGTAATTTTTTTTCAAGTATATATAGTATTATCTTATGTTACTAAGTGAAAACGTAAACCATTCTCATAGTATTACAAAATTAGTCCATTAGTTATAGATTTACATCTTTACAAACAAATAAACAATTCTTCTTTTATAATAAGTGTTAAGCTTAAAAACCTCCATTACTTATACCTGCGGTAACTTCTTCCTCGTGGACTCCTTCCTACATTTATATGGTAATGGTTTTCTCTTAGGATACATACCTATATATTTCTTAACATTTTTCAATGTCAACACGTTCAAAAGACTCACATCAAAGCGAAAGAGTATGCTATGTATAACAACTTCAGACCATCAGACATAATAATAAATAGTCTTCAAAAAGTATCTATAAAGTTTCAAATTAAACACACGATATTGTACCGGCAGTATTGTTTTATAAGTACTTTATATTATAGGCACAGTTCTCCTGGAAAATCAACAAACTGGGAATTTAAAAGTGTTTATTTTTCCTCAACGTCTTTCGAGTTTTTCATGCCGATAATCTTATTACATTTATGTATTACAATATAGGAACATACCTACGTGAACATCTCGGTACTTTACTTGGCACTTATTATTCAAGAAATGATGATAATTTGATGACGAATCACTGACTATAAAAAACGAAGAGATGCGGCCAAGTCTCACAGTCGAGTTCCCGCCATTGGGTTACATCGACGCTTACGGACGCGTTCAGTGTAAGAATATTTAATAATATTTATAGAGGTTCATAAAAAAGGTTTGTTTATTTATAAAAAAAAACATTTTATTTTCTTTGCAGAATAATACAAAATGACTTGCAAATTTAACTTCGTCGTGGTGGTGGCGTGTATGGCTTTATGTGAGTTATTTTAATGTATATTTAAATAGTCAAAACTAATTTTTATTTAAGTATCTTCTATTACAAATTATCTAAGCATAGGCACACTTTTTTATTATTTATTATTGAGACAAATAGACCGTTAAAAATTCTTAATGCCTGCTAGCTTGTTAATTAGTCCTAGCCAATTATTGCAATCGATTTCCTATACCTTCGATGTTAGTATTTACCAATATAATACCAAACATATTTTTTATTGTTTAATAAGTACACTAATAAATTCTTTTTTTACCAGATACGGCACACTCCCAGCCAGTGGTTCAACCTGTGGTGCTTAAAGATGCTCCCGAAGAGGTTTTGTTCCGTGTCGAGAAAAGCCCCAAGCCTTTTTCGCTTAACTGCATTGTTGATTCTGGCGATAGCTCCCAAGCCAAGTAAGTGTTAAATATTGATTCGTAATACTTGTACGTATTACTTATGAGAACTACTTATTTCAGTTTAGTTTTTTAAAAATAAAGGTTCGCAAATAACTTTTATTTGATCTTATTTTATTTTAAAATAATGTAAAATAACAAAATCTAAGTTTCAACATTCATGCCTGTTTACAGATACGAGTGGGTTAAAGATGGCAAACCTTTGTCTAACTCAAAGGCACACCAAAGCCAGGGCAAACTGGAGTTCAGTGAACCCGCCGACAGCGACGAAGGCAGCTACCGGTGTCTGGTCACTTCCTCAGCAGGTATTTTATACAATTTCATTTGCTCTCCCCCATTCTTCTTACTATGCCCGATCAAAGTTATATGCTCTATACAACGTGAGGTCACAATGGAGCGCAAATTTAACTGAATTTCAATAACATGTTAAGTTCCGAAACTCTATCTCCACAAAAACGTCTATTTATAAAAAAGGTTTTAAGTAAATAAGAAGTCAGAAGCGCGGTCACTAGCTAGTTGTTCAAATAACTATAGAAAAGGTTCTAAAAACCAATATTATGGGTTCCATTAAGGTATGGTGTATTTCCAGGTGTCGCCAGCACAAAGGCAATCAGAGTCAAGAAAACCTACATAAACGTGCCTAAAGTAGAGTCTAAGTCCGTACAGCCGGTCGTAGGCCGTCCTTTCGAACTGGACTGCAAGGTCCCGGACGGTTACCCTACGCCAAAGATCGAGTGGAAGAGACAGCCGTTGTCAGGCGGCAAGGCTGAGAGCGCTTTGAGCCCGAGGATCTTCTCCCCACAGGGTTCTTTGTACTTCTCCAACGCTACTGAAGATGATGTTAGCAAGGAGTAAGTTACTGATTCACTCAAATTTATGACATGCTGCAAAAAATATTTTATATTTATTTACTTGAAGTCAGCTTAATAATTTCGCTGTCCAATGCATCATATATTACTCATTCTATTGTTGTTTCTATTCCGTCTAAGTTCTATACAGGCAAATATAATAATAATAATAAATTCCCACAACATCTCATACATTGACCTGACTCCGTGGTAAAGCACTTGTGTTACGGTCGCCAGGCAAAAGAGGAATCACAAATATACTACCTATATATATATATATTTAATAACCAGATACAGAACAAACACAAATATCATATAAATATTTGCTCTGGGTGGAAATCGAACCCACGACCTTTGGCGCACAAGATAGGATCACTACCATCTGCGCCATCGGGCCCATCAGTAATAGACTCGCACCGACTTCGTCCGGTTAAAAATATTCCATTACATTGGAAGTTGGAAGTTTTATTCCTGTCTTTGGGTCTCTAACCATCTACTTGCGTACAAACATTAGATACCTATTATGATGTTATCAATAAAAACAAATCTGGTCCTGATCATTATAGCCTAACAACATAATAATTATCCAATCTGGTACATTACTTATTGACCATAGATATTGATGAGTCACTTCTTATATAATCTGCTGTTTTCCAGTAGATAAAATCAGTCATTTAGAGTTAGCCGTGAGGCCTATGTCCAGCACTGGACTTTCAATAGCTGGTATGATGAAAATGATCTAGAGTTAATCCATGACACAGAATTTGGTTTAAGCAGTAATGCTATCGCTCACCATATGCCATTGTTATTTGTCCAGCTTCAAATACGTGTGTCTGGCGACATCTCCTGCCGCTGATGGCGAGGTACTTCTGGCCGAGCACTCCGTCACCGGCCTGGCGAAGGACGACAAGCCGGCCGACAACGAGGTGGTGCGCCAGTTCGTAAGCTCTGACATGACAGCGAAGGTCGGCGACGTTACTGAGATATACTGCGTTTACGGTGGAAAGTGAGTACTGATTCTGATAACATAGACATGTATTTTTTTAGTTTGAAGGCTTATTTAAGAAGTCGAAGTCGAGAAGAATTTTAGTTTAAGAAGAAGAATGTATAAGACTTAGAACTCAATGAAATTTGTCCTGTATTCGAATAGCGTTGACAAGTTTTTATGAACGATTTTGATATAAATATAGCAGTTATGCTTACACGCCATTGGAGCGGCCAGAATAAGGTAGTAACTCCCAGTATTTGGAGTTGCAGGGGGCGACTGAGATGCTGGAACCGTCGTATAGGCGATAAGCGAAGGCCTAAGCCCAAAACAACCAATTGATCAACAACAGATATGCATAAAAAAAATCATTTAATTCCCAACTTAATGGCTCGAATTGCGATTGATAGATTTAGACATTTTAATGTGTTGACTTTTCTACACTGCTATTTATAATTATTTCAGTCTTTATAACATTTTACAACCGTACATTTTTCAAATAGTCATATTTATAAAGTTGGAGTATTGGAATTCCACGTGTAGCAAATGGCTAAAAACAATAAGTAACCTTATCAACAAAATATACTCATAATAAACCTATATAACTGCTTTGTCATTACGTGTCTTCTGTAATATATTATCAAAAGTATTTTGTCCCTAACCTAACCGCCTCCCGAAGCTGACCGTCACACATGTATTAACCAATGAGTGTCCACATCGGTGTTGAGGATGGTCTCAACACCAATATTTAATCTACTTCAGCACGGGAAGGAAAAGTTCGGTTAGAAAACGTGATCTCTTCAATCCTTAATGACTAATTACCCTTTCCCCAGCCCCATGCCTCACCCTGACTGGTGGAAGGACGGCAAAAACGTGAACAACAAGGGTGGAGACCGCGTCACCCGGTACAACCGCAGCAAGGGCAAGAGACTGCTCATTAAGGAAACCCTTCCCGAAGACGATGGACAGTACACCTGTGTGATCGACAACGAAGTTGGAAAGGTGCAGAACCATACTCTGCGACTGACCATTGTTGGTGAGTATCTTATATCTGAGTCTAGCTTAGTCTCTCTCTCTCTCTCTCTCTCTCTATCTGTCTCTGTCTATCTATGAATAAAGGACATTACGGCAGTAGGTGTACATTTACAGACTGCATTATTGATAATTATAGTTATGGGTCACAAACATAACTTGAAGCAAACAACAAATTAACATATAGTTCTGGTTTGAAGGGTAATATGAACAGTGAAATTACTGGAAAGGAAAAGTTTGTATAGGATGACCTTAGCGAACATACTTTAACAAGGCAGAAGAAGTATAAAAGAAGGGTGAGGTCTTCTGACCTACTAAGTACTAAGAACAAACGAGCGTGTATGAAAGGACTAATGCTACAGTGGACAATTTACGGTTAATATAAGGTATCACATGTGGTAGACCTCACACAAAGGTAGCCTACATTGATACCTCACTCGTACCTATTTCTACCGCCAAATAGTTTGTATTGCTATGTTCTAGTTTGAAAGGTGAGAGAGGCAGTAAAATTACTTGGTAATGTGACAAATTATTTTTTGAAAGTCACAAGTTGGTAATGCGCTAGTGATGTCCTTGTAAGAGCATCTATAAACTGCGGTGGCGGTTATTATTACGCGGCCTGTATGCTTGTTTGTCGACCTGGTCTAATAAAATGGAATTTAAAAAAAAATACAGCTCTCAATAAGTTTGCAAACGTGACCAGGAAAATTAAACGCATGTGTATCTAATCAATTATTCATTCCTTTTCTTTCTAACAGGTATATTGTTATGATTGTTACAGGAAACCGTTATCGTAATCTCTATTCATATTGAAATGAATGGTGTGCTACCTTTTCTAATCACTCATAGTAAATCACTTCAAGGTTTAATTTTTACTGTTCAACTATTTTAGTCCACGATGCTCTGATTTCAATACGACGATTAAATACTATCGGAGAAGATACATTTAAAAGGGAAAGGGATAAAAAGTCTTATATTACAAATAGTGAACCACCTACTGCTAATATTTCAAAAATTGTAATTGAAAGTTAACTCGAAGGCATATCTAATTATGTAGGTTAATTGGTGGTCATGAGTTTGTGACACGGCAAGCTCACTTCAATTTCACTCCCAAATCATATTTAAAAAAAAATTAAAAAAAACTCAAAAGTTTGTAAGAAATTCCGCACGATTATTAGTTCTTCAAGTCAAACCGACTCAATGGCCTTTACTAAAACTTAACAAATATTGCCTATTTATTTTAGAGATCTCATCGTTAGGTACTTTTATAAAAAAAAATAAAATTGCCCAAGGTTTATGGCACTACAATCGATACTAATTAGACATCATTTCAAATATTTAACGGCTATAATTATTCACTTCAGTCAAGGTATTTTAAGTCGTGAAGTACCGAAAGAGTAGAATAGTACTTCCCTCTTTACAAGGTATCGCAAGAGGCCGCTAAGGACCAGAATCGACAGATGGCGGTATATCCATTCGAAACTGTGTAGCGCACATAGCAAATTCACGCAAGCCCAACGCGGCAATTACTGGCAAAATTCACTTTTTTCTTGGGGAGGCCTACGTCCAGCAGTGGCCTTACAACGGCTGTAATAATGTTAATTTTTTGCTCCAGGTGTCCCGAAGTTCAGCAAGAAGCCCGAAAAACGAGTTCAAGTGAAAGAAGGCCAAGAACTAGTGCTTCCGTGTGAGGTGGAAAAGATGTTGCCTAACGGTGAAAAAGTTTGGACCTTCAATGCACGTCCGCTCTCCAACGAACACGCCTCCCGAGTCTCCGTCACTGACAAGGGGCTAGTCATCAAGAACGTGCAGAAGAGCGACGCGGGTTACTACGGATGCAAGGCCACTAACAAAGTCGGGGAAGCGTACGCCGAATCGGCTGTGCAAGTCGTATAGATTATTACCAAAAATATTTAATATTATTTGAACATACGTATGTGTCGTACATATAAAAAAAATTAGTATAAATAAATAACTTTTTTATTATGAAAATCTTGTTTTTATTTATTTTCGTATATTAACTTCTTTAAAAAAAATCAATTATACATTTTCTTAGCAAATAAGCGTGTGACTCAGGTACTATTTTTATTAACTGTCAGAGAACAAGAATTCTTATACTTTATGTAGATTTTGCAACTCACACTAAGACCATATTTTTTTTTAATGAAGCACCTATTCAGCCTCTTCACACAGCGTTAAAATCTTTTGCTTCGAATGCATCCATAATTGACGTTCCACTGACACAAGTATTGACAACGCGTATAACCTAAAAATTTTCTTAGATCTGACCAAAACAAACCAAAAGAATACAAAGTTTACCACAATGTTTTTCCTTTATTGTTTAAGTATTATAGCGACAGTGCTGCAAGCAATGTTTTTCACCTTTGCCATAGGTCTGTATCCTACTAAATGCTGTGCAAACCCATTTTTACATGAACGCAGTTTCATTGCCTTGGCAATGACATGAAAACCTTAAAAATAAAGTTCAAGGTGATATTTATAGATATTGAAATGGTTCCTGATATTTTTAAAGATTAAAATAATTATGTAATTGAAATAAAGATGTATAACCATGAATTTGTTATTCATTTTCATACGTTATAATTTTCGCAATTTTTCAGCTGCCGGATTATATTATCTTGCGGAACTTGTCGAAGAATACACAGTTCTGACGAAAAGCATTATTAAATGGACAGTTGGTGTGAGTGCCATCTCAATTACTATCTATTTTAAGTCATAAGTGTACATTCTGAGATTCACCATTTGACAGTGTTGAAGTCTTTACCATGTTAATATTTTGTATTCTAGCTATATAAATCCGAATAATATCTGGAAAATGTATATAAAGTGGGGCCTAGACATGGGAGCTTCTGGTTTGATTCCTGGAACTAAGTAGTTTTTGGCTTAAATACTGGAAGATGTTGTAAATATATTGATAGTCCTTGTACATTTTTATATTGACATGATATAAGTGATGGTTTTCTGGAGAGGGGGAAAAAATCTTTTTTTACCGCCTGATTGCGATTTTGATATTGGTAGTAAGCCTGCCTTGTGAGCCTAGGATTTTAGGTTCATTCCCCACCCAAGACCCCAGGGCATAGATTTATATGACCCATATTTGTGTTTGTTTAGTGACTGGATGTAAAATATGTTTTTAGTTTGTGATTTCCTATTGTCTGATATCTGTAATGCAAGTTTTAAGCAACTTATCTTGGAGTCAGGTCAAAGTATGAGGTGTGGTGCAAACGTATTATTATTTTGCTTTCAAAACAGAAACAAGATTTTAAAGATGTAATTTCTTATTTTTTAGTATAGGTTAGACTTTTAGATTAACGTCATACATACTTATATTCATAATTAAATATAATATTAATTAGATCGTAACCTAGAAGATGTGTATGTGACATGTTTTATTTCAAAGATGTTATTAACTTATATGGATAAATTATTTTTCCGGTCTTTAGCCGATTATGATATTTTATGTGTTGCCTATTTATATTACAAACATCTATGTGTTTGCCTCTGTGTTTCAGTTCATTGTAGGAATTTGTAATTATTTCTCATAATATTTCCAATCTCCTTATATCTTTAATATCTCCTTTATACTATTTTTGATCTTTATGGGTCACTGTTGGTTTAATTTTAAATTAATTCTACTCAATGTAAGATGTAACAGTTGTACAAAAGTATTTGTACAACTGTTGTACAACTGTAAATCTTCAATAACCGTTGCCTCTGCTGCCAATTTTAACTGCCAACGTCAGTATTTACAACTGAGGTCATATATGCTTATACGGATTTCTGCAACTCGCCTCCTCTTTTTGAATTTTGCATTTCTTTGTTGATTTAGGACTGTTGGCCTTACTCTTGACAGCCTAGTTCCTAGGAAGAAATGCTGAATGCATATATACCTTAGTTGCCTCTTATGACACCTAGTACAGGGGGAGGTACTTTTACTCTGCCTGTAATACTTATTTTACATCCTTATTAATATTATGAATCCGAAAATAACTCTGTCTGTCTGTCTGTAACGCGATCACGCCTAAACTACTGAACCGTTTTAAATGAAATTTGGTACACAGATAGTCTGAAGCCTTAGAAAGGACATCAGCTACTTTTTCATTCGACATAAGAGTTATAGGGGGTCGAAAGGAGGGATGAAAAGTTGTATAGAAGTATTGCTATTAGAGCTAGAAGCTTGAAACTTATTATTTAGGCTATTGATTTTAAATATAAATAAATTTAACATTCAAAGTTTATATAAGTTAAAGTAAAAAGAAACTACATTACAGCTAGTGAATAACAATTTTTATTATATTACATAATAAATATTTTTTATATTAAATAATAAATAATTCTTATATTATATTCTTTTTTTTCAGTCAATAGCCTGGATCCACATTGGATTGATGCTCTTTGATGACTTACCACTACAGCTAAATTGCCTCGGGCTGCTCCAACAGCTGCTGCACGCGATCCTTCTCAAAGACTTCCCGGTGGTCCGCGTCACTAGTCCCACCTTCGTCGCCGTTGTGGCGACCTTGGTGATTCACCATTACATGGCATTCAAGTTCTTTGGTGGCATGTTCTATAGCTTTACTGAGGTTTGTATTTTTTTATATTGCACTAGTGATCAGCCCCGGCTTTGCACAATGCAATGAGGATAAAAAATGGTTATCGTGTTTTCTCTCACAGATCCATTTAGGTGTTCAATACTGTAGTATATTATTTTATCTCGTTAGCCAGCGTTTGCATTAGAGACCTCTAAAATGTTTTGCTACTTTATAATGCATTATAATTATAATAATTGGGATAAATGAAATAAAGCTGTGATTGCTATCTCTTTGCGACAACGTTGGACGATCACGTGCCTCGTTTTATCGATTTATTTTTCATTACTCACATACTTTTTGTATTGTGTCTCCTTTAAGAAACCAAATACCTAACACAAATATGAAGTTGTATATATCTAACATAATATATTGAAGTGTTTGCTTTGTATGACCGTCGGTTAATATCATTTTGACGGGCCCGATGGCGCAGATGGTAGTGATCCTATCTTGTGCACCAATGGTCGCGGGTTCGATTCCCACCCAGGGCAAATATTTATACGATGATATTTATGTTTGTTGTGTCTGGGTGTTAAATATGTATATTTAAGTGGTAACACAAGTGCTTTTAGCGACTTACCACGGTGTCAGGTCAATGTGTGAGATGTTGTGGGAATCTAAAAAATACATGAAGAATAATAAATTCCCACAACTTCTTATACATTGACCTGACTCCGTGGTGTGTCGCTTAAAGCACTTGTGTTACGGACGCAAGACAACAGAAGAATCACAGATATACTAATTAAATACATATATTAAACACCCAGACACAGAACAAACACAAACATCATCATATAAATATTTGCTCTGGGTGAGTATCGAACCTAAGAACCTTAGCACACAAGATAGAAACACTACCAACTGCGCCATCGGGACCGTCAATCGTCCTCGATGTGATTATTAGCAGATTCAACTGTATGTGTAAGAAATATTTGAAAGTGTGTTGTGATTGTTTAGTTTTTCATAGTGTTCTGATGTTCTCCAGGTGCTGGCGTATTTCACCCTGTGCCTTTGGATTGTGCCGTTCGGTTTGTTAGTATCGCTGTCCGCCAACGACTATGTGTTGCCGACCACCGACGAGCGTCAGCCACTGCTTGGTAAGCTCTTATATCATTTGCAATCTAAGTATGTTGAGGTGAAATCTGCTGTAGCAGGCAAGCTGTAGAGTTGAAATTTTGTCTTCTGTTGTATGGTTAACTGTGTGACGGCATTCTAAATCCAACATGGCAGCATTCCCAAGATGGCGGTCCAAATTATTTTTAATTCCTGACAATAATGCGATGAACAACTAGAAATATAATTTAAATGAAAACATACAGATACTGATTTTCAAAAATAATTTTTTTTGATTGTCTGTTTTTAAGTCAAAAAGCTGTACGTGTTTATATATATAAAAACTTTTTTCGTTACAAAATTAATATATATTATTTATTATTCTAAAAAAATTGCATTCCATAAAAGAGACATGTCCGACCCAAAGGTCCCCAGAATGCTTGCAGCATTTCCACGCTGCACAGCAAGCGAGATCCTCTGCATCAAAAAAGCCCCGGAGCGGTGGTCCAATCCCCAATCCACCAAACGCCTTCTTTTTTTCTTGGACTAAAATATCACCGCAGCTGCTTGTATTACTAGAGCGTCGCCAACCTTGTGACTTAAAGATATTATGTCACATTACCCAGTAATGTCGCAGCCTCTCTTGCACTTCAAGCCGGAATACAAACACTGCCGTTTGGCGGTAGAAATAGTGAGGTACCAATAAAGACTACCTTCGTTTTTGGTCTTATATGTACCTACATTGACATCAAGTCTAGAATAAGTAAATTGTTCTACGTCAAGGCAGGAAACATTTGTTTGTTCATTTGTTGTGTCAGGGTGTTAAGTTTGTTTTATGTAACTAATGTAATGATCTAATCGTGGTGTGAACCGGTTGAGTAGAATTCCAGGTAATGTATTAAATTGAGGTATCAATTCAGGTACCAACTGAGGTACCGGAACCGACAGATGGCGTTGTATCCATGCAAAGCTGCTTGACAGTATATTTATCTTAGAAAAAATTCTGTCATCTCTTCCAGGGGACAACAACGTCGTCACCGACTACCTCTCCCGCAAGACCAAGAAGTACAGCCTCCTATCTTTCTTCAGCTACGCCAAGGAGTCTATCTTGCCCCAACGGAGTAAGAAGGCCTTCTGAACTACCCAACCTGGATTACTCCACAACGGTAGAAAAAGGATTTCAAACTTTCATTTGTAGAGCCTGAGAAAATTCCAAAAATGCTTTATTCAAGTAGGCCCATTCTAAGCACTTCCGAATCCCCAGCTATGTATAAAAAACAATAACATTTCTATAATTGGAAGTACTAAATTCAACTGTGTTTATGATACTGATGACCCTGCTAGGTCACGAGAGTCATTTAACATAATTATGTTAATTTAGCTTATCTCAAACAAGTCTGCTGACCAGACGGGTCTTTAAACATAGTTTCCTAGAGGTTCACCAGACAGGAACCTGCAAGAAAAACTGGTGGTGATAGAGGTCTCATCAACACTAAATAGTGTTAAAAGAACCCCTACCGGCGTCGGCGCCAACAAACCGTTGTCTTAAAGTTTTAAGTTTAGGTTAGATCAATTCAATCCCAGACAGTTTTATCATTAATATAATCTTTAACACTTTTATATGTTTTAGAAAAAAGATCCTCACTCGCGACAATTATTTGTGTAATGAATATTTGTGTTTGTTCTGTGTCTGGGTGTTATTTTTGTATTTAAGTGTTAGACTTCGATTCTTTTGTTGTCTGATGTCGAACCTTGAGTCCAGTCTGATGATAGGATCCCGGAAGGATTGCATTGTAAAACTATATTTGTATAATGCAATACTAGAGGTACCTCTTACAGAGTTCGTCTGTATTGGTACCCCCACTCTCACTTATTTCTACCGCCAAACAGCAGTTCGCATTGCTGTGTTCCGGTTTGAAGCGTGAGAGGGGCAGTGAAATTACTCGTATCTTCGTATCTTCAGTTCTCAAGGTCGGCGGCACGCTAGTGATATCTTTGTGATGACACGAGCGTCTATAGGTTGCGGTCACGCCTATCATCAAGTATGCTTGTTTGCTGACTTCATAATATAAATAAAATATTAAATAATAATACATGAAGCAGGCATAACTTAATCCTAGAAATAGATTTGTAGTATTGTAGTCTTGTACCTAGCTTAGATACCCTAGGTGACTTGTAAATAAAACATTTATACTCGACGGGCCCGATGGCGCAGATGGTAGATTCTATCTTATCCGCCAAGGGTCATAAATTCGATTTCCACCCTAAATATGTATGATGATATTTGTGTTTCTTTTGTGTCTGGGTGTTGTTTGATGTCCTAACACTGACGGATAATATATATAGCCAATACCCGGTAAACTCGTCGCTACGTAGAGGCCTAGGATTAGGTGTACCCTGCGGCGGAGGTGTTAAGAATTTGAAGTCAAAAACTTCCCTATCACTATCAGGTACACACCCGAGGGTTACCAGTCCCAGTGAACCCTGAACGGTCTCTTTACGTTTGGATGACGCCTACACCCTGATGAGATGACTGCTGCGAGTGATGCGAGTTCATGACCCGCATTACAAACGGCATCTGGCGGTAAACCACTCTGCCCGGCCCTGCCCTCTTATTTCGGTGGCGCTGGAATTGACGTCTGAGTAGTCCAGCAATAGGTTCGTCCGAGAAAAAAAAAGCTTGTTTGAAAATCCACATTACATTTAAATAAATAAACTGTCCTGTCATATTTACAAGTCACAACTGACATTTAACATTTCGTTCAGTATTTATAAATCGCTAAGTATCCATAATGTATATTTCGTTTTACGGATCACAGTGAAGGTTGAAAATAAAGTATTTTTGCATACTTTATTTGTATGTAAAAGTATAAAATATAATTACCAAAAATAAAGTAGGATACGTCATAAAGTATGGTTGGCAACGTCGCTGAGATCGGATTTCCACTCCTTCTCCCGCCTTCCGTCCTCCGTGCACGCTTCAGAAATGGAGTGCCTATTTCAGTAGGCCTCTTGGTCTGAATGCGCTCAACACTCTGCCTGGTGACTCTGTTTTACCGGCAGACATTAAATGCATACTTCATTTGATATATGAAATAGAAACAGACAAGTTTATCTTTACATCTTAAAGATACATTAACAATCACCTGGCACAGAAAGGGCCAGATAATACCAGGTAACTGGCAAATTAGCGTTAGAATGTAGCAAAACATTAAAACGAGAATTGCGTGCTACGGCAGTGGAAACCTTTTACCGGCTTTAAAACACGGTTTCTTTGACTTTGTCAATAGCATTCACAAGCAACTTAACCGCTAAAATCGCAGCCCTTCACCGCCCTCTAACTGGCACAACACGATCACACCGTTACGACTGCACCGTACACCGCGTTCGCTGGCGAACGCGCACAGTCCCTGCCCCCATGACCGATAACCGACAGCCCTAGAGCTGTCGGGCTCAATCTGTCCGTCCTCTTTTGCTTAGTTAAATTTAACCCCAACGACGGCAGCCCGTCAGCCAGTCTAGATCGAGCCTCTAGAGGTGCCCTCGGGCGCGCCGTCGGTCCCGCTCCGATCTCGCGAGCTTTGCGGGCACGACCGCGATAGATTCATCCGGAAAAAAATAAAAGAACCCCCCTCCTCCCCCCCCCCCCCACGGCCCCCGCCCCCCGGAATCGATTGCGACCCCCCCCCCCCCAGTTTCTCAACCCAATTTTCCCCCTCAAAACTCCCCCCACTCCTTCCATAGCGTGTGAAGAGGCATAGAAGAGCAAATGGATGTGGCAACAAAGGAAGCCAACAAAAAGTTGCAAAAGGGCAAGGAGGCTCTGGAAACATGAAGGGTCGCCGGGAACATGAAGAGAGAGTGCAACAGCACTCGAATCGCTACAGGCCCTCTACGAGACTGTGCTCTCCCTATCAGACTCCAGGTCTAGATACAAGAACACCCTGGAAAAAGAGAGGTCGAGGCACGCAAGAGAGCTGCTGCGAACAGAGAGAGCTCACTCTAAGGCAATCATGGCGCTCACCACAGAGCTCTTAAAAACAAAAGAGAGCGTGGAAGAGAACCTGAAGGAAGCCAGGAATAGTACAAAATGGTTGGAGTTCGAGACACGCGAACCTCACCGCCATGCCAAGGAGAGCGTAAGAGGCCTAGCGGCCCATCAAAAACAGATAGACCATCTACAAGAAGTATTGAGTAAGGCACCTACAAAAGGCAATTGTGTTGGCACTATAGATGCAGTCCAGAAAGATATAGCCTCAATGTCAATCATAACAAAGGACATACAGGCTCAGGTAAAGACCGTGAAAACGGACATCACAGGGTAGAGACCAAAACAACTGACTTCACCATAAAGATGTCCAAACTACCATCTCCCCATATGGACCACCGGCAACTGGACCAACACCTGGCATCAGTAAGAGACGACATCAAAGCCTTAAAGAAAAGCAAAGTTGAGGTCCGACCCAGACCACAGACGACACCAGAAGTTGACATAGGCAAACACCTAAAGCCTATTTAGCCTATATTAGCGAGAGGCTGAAAGCGGTGAGCACAGAGCTCAATCATATAAGAAAAGAAAAGGCTGTGAACACACCACTCTCGAGCGCTATGAGCATCGGAGCAGAGCTGGCAATATAAGAGGTCATCAAGAACCAAGCTCAACAAAGACCAACATATGCCCAGCAAGCCAAAAGACCACCAGTCCAAAGACGACCTAACCACAGTATCAATGTGTCATCAACGGACGCTACCAAAACTGGCGACAACTTAATAGCCGACAATAGAAACACCCTAGACATCAAAAACACCAGAGCCAGGGTAGACAGGGTGAGAAAAGTTCGCAACCAAAAAATCATCAAAGTCGGATTTAACTAAACACAACTCTAAAAACCGAGGTAGCAAAAAGCGTGAATCCGCAACTCATAGTGCGAGACGCCCACATAATGACTAACACCGAGACAAAAGACTAAATTTTTCTTGTATTTTTCTCTCTCAATTTTTTTTATTATTTTTTTTGTAGTTTTGTTAAATAAACCGCGTTTTAAGGCCAATAAAAAAAAATAGTATGCGTACTGTTAGAAATGTATTTTATTGACTCATTTTAGACAATTTTATAAAATGCCATTTTTATAAAATGTTGGTATAACCAATAAAATTGTACATAATTCTTCTAAGCGCTATAGTTCATCTAGTTTGTAGTTTCTTAGTTTTTAACCGATTATTTTTATTCGATTCTAATTAGGTATCGATATAGTATCGATTATTGGGAATGCGAGATAAATATGCCAATATTTAGATAGTAGAAGATAGGAGTAGAAGGTGGGTTCCAACAATCAAGAACATTTCACACACACCGCCTCACTCAGTACAAACCCAAAGTTGACAAACAAGGTATAGGGTCGCTCATTAATGAGCAGTCTCGCCTCCTCCCCCTCACCCCTTCCGGTGGTGCTGGAATTGACGTCTAGTGCAGCATAAGGTTCATTAGAACAAAAATCCATCAATGTATTTCTAAATAGTCACTTTCGAGGAATTTATAGCCTATAGCTAATGCTATACTAATAATATAGTAGCATTGCTACATAATTGTAGTAATGCTGCTGGAAATTTCAATTCTACTCCAGTGTATTTGTATATAATTAGTTTGTATAGCAATTTATAGAGTATAACATTATGTTATAATTAAGCTATTTATCAATAGATTCTGGGATGTTAATTTTTATTAATGGAAAAATAATATTGTTGCTTCATTGTATGTTGCAATAAATCTCTTAGGAATTCATAGACTATAGCATTCTGATGCGATGTAGAATTTTTATCTGTGGATTTAGTGATAGTTCGATTAGGTATTTAGCTTATAATGTAGAGGTGGTAGATGATACAATGATCTATGTAATATATATTTTGTTCGATCCCCACCCAGAGCAAATATGTATACGTCTTTTTCTGTGTCTGGGTGTTAAATATATGTATTTAAGTAGTATATTTGTGATTCCTCTGTGGCCTGGCGTCCGTAACACAAGTGCTTTAAGCGACTTACTACGGAGTCAGGTTAATGTATGAGACCTTGTAGGAAGTCATAATTTATATTATATTTTATTCAGTAGATAGTCCTTACATAAAATCTGTAGATACCTCACTCATAATATTATGAAAATAGACACCCCGGGTACCGCTTATGCGTTTGCTCGATATGTTATTTAATTAGCTCTAAGAATTATTTATTTGTAATTTTAACTATGTTCTAATAGAATTTATGAATTTTTATTGATAAGTTATTTTTTAATGAGGCTGGTTGGTTCTCGATTAGTATAGGTATACAAATTACAGGCTCAAAATATTGCTTCGGTCTTCGCAACTTGTTACGCGTCCATTGCGCGGTTAGTTCAAATGTTACTCATAGTGTAGGCCTACATACCCGTCGATGGGTAACATGTTAGCTCGTTTACACGCATATATACGAATACATACGAACCGTCGCGACGAATTCCGAGCGCAGGACGGCCATGCCATATATAGTCCTTTAAATTTAGCTGTCCCCTTTTTACCCCCTTAAGGGATGATTTCTAAAATAATATTTTCCACGTGTTCCATGACTTTCAATGAAGAACCTGTATACTGAATTACATTCGAGTAACTTTAAGACCAACAAAGTTTCATACTAACTTTGCACCAGCGTTTTACTCTCTTAGGGGATGTTTTTTTAAATCCTTTCTTAGTGCACCCCTATAATAGAAGATTCTAACCTGCGTTCGTATGTGATCATATGTCAATCAATGACAGCTGTCAAATTAACTGATAATTTGAATAGATTTTTTTTGAAATTTTATCTTGATTTTATATAATATACATTACATCTGAAAACTTTGTAATGTAAACAATATTATTGACAAATAATGATGCCAGTGAACTTAAGATTACCGTGTAATGTGATGTCTGTGTGCCGGATCACATCATAAAATTTCCCGTACATAGGGACTTTTGCTGCGCACGCCCGCCCTGTTACATTTGAGCTACCCTGCTTTGGATATACCGCCATCTGTCGGTTCCGGTACCTCAGTCGTCTCTTATGACACCTGGTACTACTATTTAACTTAGCTTGTATTTGAGACGGCTTTTTTCTAAAAAAAATAAAATACTTTCCACAAAAGTAACTTTAGAATTATTACGGGTATACCTCTTATATACAATATACCTTACTCCCACTTATTTCTACCGCTAGCAGTGTATGCTGTTTGTAAGGGCAGTGAAATTACCGGGTAATGTGACATAATATCTGATTTCTACAAATAAGCACGCTATCAAGCGGGAACTCTGCCAATTTAGTAGAATAAAAAAATCGATTACCGACCTATAATGGCGTCTAGTCAATGAAAGACAAGTTGTATTTAATTTGTAATTTAATATTAATTTGTATTTTAATATTAATTTGTGTTTTAATATTAAGTTGGGTTTTAATATTAAATTGTACATTAATTTTAATTGTACGCAGCGGTAACCAGCGTGTGCTTTTATAACAATCTTTTATTATCTTCATTTGTAAGTTTGTATCGACTTGTTTGGACTCGATTTTGACCCTCTTCAAAGGGGTAGTTTGAATTTAAAATACAAATATTAAATACAAAACTTCGATATGTTCGTCTCTTATCCTGATCAGGATTGCAGGGAGAGTTAGTTTGGGAATACTAAAAAACATTTCCTTGCACATCAAACCAAATGGTGAAAAATAAAATAATTATAAATTAGAAATATAAGTTTGTTTATTTACCTGCCCTTCCCATCTCCTTGAAATTTGACATACTTGCAGTTTGGGAAACGTAGAAGGACATTGTCTCCCGTTTATCCCGGAAGAAACGTACTGTTCCCGTGGGAATGATATGGGACATGTTTGTACTACTATTAATCAATAGATGGCGCTTTATTAAAACGCGCTTTTGGTGTAAAGATTATTTAATCTGTATATGCCAATTAGATTCCAACTCCTTAATATTATGAAAGTTAGTGTCTTACATTCTTATCAATTTAAACGATCATCGTGAAGTTTCACAGAGAAGGATATATCATTATCATATCACATCAGTCATTGGAAGTTCACTGCTGGACGCGGTCCTCCCTAAGAAAGAGATAATTTTGCCCATAATTGCTGCGCTGGGCAAGCGTGTTGGCAATCGCAGATGGCAGCAGACATGGATGCTGCTGCCCATCCCTGCCCCGTGAATTTTAGAACATCGTATCGGACGAATATACAGCCAAATGTTGGTTCTGGTACCTTAGTCGCCTCGAGAAAAACGCGGGAAATATAATTTTAAAAATATCAGTCGAACTGAAAACCTCGTTCTTTGAAGCAGGTTATACATTTCTTAATAAATTATCTGTAAGATTAAACACTCATTTCGTTATATGCTTAACTCTTTGTATACGATAGTAGCTCGTTAATAATAAAAGAAACCGTTACGAAAAATCCTTTAAAAGGTTATGAGGAATTAAAAAAAACGAGGAAGCTCATCTTTTTGATAATTTGTTAGGAAAATTCTAATTGGTTTAAAAAAAGCGAGGAGTATGTTACTCGATATCTCCTAGAATTGTTATTTTTTTATTCACACGGGTATAACTTCAAGATGGTCTCGTTAACGCCAAGTCAGCGTCTGATAATGGGATCCAGGAGGAATCGAAGGCAATCCTTACACTTTATAGGCACATGTAACGTGTGGCCAGTATTTTTTCTAAATCTCATTCAGTTATTTGCTTCTGGTATTCCACCATCATAGCGGACGTAAAACGTCAACTGCTTTTTTTCTGCCTGTTTTGCAAAAGTTGCCCATAATTGCCGCGCTGGGCAATTGCAAAGCATAGCTTCTCGACGGGAATGCTGCTGCCCATCCCCACCTTGTCACATTTGAGCTATATCCCTCCCGAGCGGTGTGCTTCGAAAGGATATTCCACCATCCACCGGTTGCAGTTTCTCAGTCATCTCTCACAACATCTGGACGAACAGATGGCAGTAATCTTCTATTTCGCCGGTATCCCATTGGTATTAAAGTCAGTTTATTTTCTTTGTATATTATTGTGCTGTAATTTAAACAGTGATACAAATTGGATGAAGGCAATATCAAATGCAACTAAGGAAATGAATGAGAATTTTTTGCCGCATTGCGCGGTGTTATAAAAAAAAAATCTTTGGATTCACCGCAGGTTTATGTCGGGAACCAACGATGACTTCACCGCAATGAGTTCACCTAACGTAGACTAATTAGGCCTTACACTTGGACTTTTCAAAAATATTTTCAACTTCATTAGGTGCGCCTCGCCTCGTTTAAACCGGGATATTTTAATATAAGTTTCGTACAAAGGTCACAAAGTTTTTAGTGCAGTTTTAATTCAGAGTACATACATACAATTACAGGATTTCTTTTTTATTTACCTAATTAAATTGGATGTAATTGAAACCTATTCTTTTAGCTCTAAGTAATATATAGCTGAGAGGTACCGGTAGTACCTCCCTCTGTACCAGGTGTCGTAAAAGGCGACTAACATACCAGAACCGACAGATGGCGGTGTAGCTCAAATGCAGAGGGTGGGGGTGGGCAGCAGCATCCCTAAGATGCGTTCTGTGATTGCCAATACGCTTGCCAAGCTCGGCAATTATGAGCAAAATTCCCCCATTTATTGGCGAAGCCCACGGCCAGCAGTGGACTCAGAGCTCGTTCCCACTTGTCGGGTGTCGGATCCGTATATTAATCGGCGGTTGTAGTGACAGAACATTGTGTATGAAGTTATTCACACTTATCGGAAACCGATTTTGTGTCGGCTCTGACAAGAAATGTCGGGTGTTCTGCCAGCCCTCTACGCCCGGAAAAATATCGTGTGTCGGATCTCGCTCGCCTGTGATGAAGAATGGCGCTGTTCTCATTAATGTCGGAGCCGAGAACTCTTAACGCAGTCTCTAAATCTTGTATTTTGGTAGTTCATGCTTACTGATATTTGAGCCATTGTATTGAGCATGTAGTTATAGACATTCTAAAATAATTGAAACACTTAGTTTCGTTACTCCTCAATTCTGTTATTAAATTCTGAAATGTTCCCAAGCTAAATCTTTCTCTGAGGATTGGGTGCAAAGAAAATATTGTATTTTCTTTCCTTGGCTGTCTTTCCTGGTTTTCTTCTTAAACAATAATACATCACAACAAGAAGTTCATCGACGTCCGTCGTGCACAATCGCTTCGCGTAGAATGTTTCAAATTGACACTAGCCTCGAGCGCGGTCGACAACCGATTAATATACGGATCCGACACCTGACAAATAAGGACGAGCTCTCACAATTGCATAAATATGAATCGTGTTTCTATTTATTTTGTATAAGTGTTTTGTGATATTAAAGAAAGTGTTTATAGGATATTATTGTTTTATTAAATTCGATACAAGCAAAAGCGTCGTGATAATTTACTGCTTGATCCATTAAGAACCTTGAAAAAACAAGACGAAACGTCAGACAAGCAATGTGAAAATTCAGAAAACAGGGTTATAAATCACTATTTATAACCCTGTTTTCAGATTTCAGAAACAGAACAAATTATTAGAACAAAATCGTCTCTGGAAAAGCACAACCCCTCGATGGTTCAACAACGACCTTAATCTTCCAGTCTTTCGTATCGTTCCTGCGGTCTCTCGTCGTTACATCGACAAGGCGCATCATCCTTCGAACCCACTTGCCGCTCAAACCGTTAGCTATTTCGTTGAGAAATAAATAAATAATTTCTTTACACACTTTTTGCACCTCACTCTCACCTATTTTTACCGCCAAACAGCATTGTGTTCGCATCTGTGTTCCGGTTTGAATAATTCACGTAATATCTTCAAGTCACAAGCTTTCCAATGATAAATGAAAAGGTAGCGCTCTTTTGGACACTGAATATAATTTTATAGCGAAAAGGAGATTAAATAAAATAAACATGTTTGCTCAAATTCTTTTATTATTAAGAACTTTCATATTTGTTCGTTACTATCTATATTTTATTTACTCAATGTCTAATAATACTGATTATCAAAAATATAATGTCAACAATATATAAAGTAGGAATCATAACTGAAAGTTTTATCTACTTTCGATCAAATAAAATAAATATGAAATGCATTGCGTATAGGTACAGTTTGGTGTTACAGCTACTTTACTATATTTTTTTATTGAATTGAATTGGTGTAACAGTTCTAGGGATAAAACGATACGAGTAAATATAAGTACATACTCAATACCTTTCCTCCGATACTAAGTACGTTTGGCATCGATACTTTGAAATTAAGTATCGAGTAGGTATCGGTTAAAGGTACTCATACCAGTATATGCCAAAGTCAATATTTCATTTTAGCATTGATTATGAAAATCAATCAATCAAGTCAATTTTCCCAAATGATAACGCATGTCAAGCAATTTCCAACTTTTCTTGATATTGGAAGATTCTAGTAAAATTGAGGGCTTGTTCTTTTTATGCGAATTCGAGCGTAAGGTTGAAATTTGCTTGTGATTTTTTGGCAACAAACGGTACGTTTTTTATATCGGTTATCCTTTAATTTTAGGTTAAAAATAAACTTATGCGTTGCTTCTGAAAACGAAGAAACGACAATTAAAGTCTATTCTTCCACCAATTATTCTTATTTATCTATTTTAATTAACAAATCACAATAATCTAATACAATGCTATTTTTTCCATAACCTCTCAACTGACCATTGACCTCAGACTCTAGCGCTTGTCAGTTGACAATGTCATTGGTAATGTAGTAAGCGCGGCAAAATTCAAAATTAAAGAAATATTATTTCTTTACAAAAAGTGACGCAAACAAAGGAGATTTTACAATGTGTATCCTTTGCTTTACGGTTTGGTACAGCTATCTCAAATTAGACAAAAACACACCAAACATGTTTCAAGTAGGTACATCTTAAAATCTTTTGGTATATTTTTTATTGTTGGCTTAAACATAAAATATGTTTAAACTATCAATTATTGCAGAAAAACAATGATGGCTGAAGGCTTTCTTTTCATGGCCACGGTTGTGATTTGTTTATGATTATTACGTTTTGGTTGACATTGCGTAAATGAATACTCGTACATCTAAAAAACTGAGGATATATCATCATATTATGTCGCACAACATACAAAATCCGAGGCTAATTCTTAAATTGTTTTTATTAAAAAGCCACTAAAGTATGTTTATTTCTAATTTATTTGTGCAATTATTGGCATCAGTTTATTAATCTAATTTTTTTTAAATCGTGTACCACATCTTAGCCCAATCAGAAAGATCTCCTATAAAGTTTATGTAGAAGAAAGAATGCTCGAAAGTATTCATTCTCGGATTTGTCATTTTTTGTCAACGGCAGCGCTTACTTGACATGCCTGTTTTGTTTAATACAGTACATTGTGGTAATAAACAAGTAATAAAGATTTTTTAACACTTCTATTGGTTTTAACTTAAATTTTTCCCCAAATTATTCGTTCGAGTAAGTATCAATACTTGCCAGCCGATACAGTATCGAGTAAAAGTATCGATACCGCAATGCTATTGGTCCATCCCTAAACAGCACTCGATAGCGGAAGGATCAAAAAAATCATTCCTCAACCAAAAAAATAAAAATAAAAAAGCATAATCTGGTCAAGTGCGAGGAGTGGGTGAAAAGCGGTTATCCTTGTGCTATAAGACCTCCTTTCTTGTCAAAAAACATGATTCTGGCGTTTTGTAAAACCATTTAAAAAGTGATTTTACTAATTACCTACAACGATGTGAAGATGGCGTTGGCTCGCAGAATAAAGTGAACAATTTCAGAAGCCTATATTGTCAGATATCGGCTGCAATATGGGTATCGCCTCAAATAGGGAACGACGCAGATTCGAGTCCCGCCAGGATTTTGAGGAAAGTTGTTTAAAATGTCATGCTTGAACTATATATGTACATATTACAAAAATATAATTAAATACAAAAATACTAAACACGGCAGGATACATAGCTACAGAACTTTGAAGTCATATATTTCTTTTTTAAGTACACATACGGGGTTATTAAAACATCATAACACGTGATACAACTTGCCTTTGTGGAAATCTTGTGATCTATTTCGTCCACCAGTGGACGTGTTACAGCTGCTGGTAAAATGATGATAGGAATATCCTCCATCATTGACGCGTTCACTACTCATAACAAAATTACTCTAAACGGCTTTATTTTGCGGTTAGCTTGAGAACCGAGCCCTGGCCCGACTAGACCCGGCGCCGGGCTACATGGGAAAAAAAATGTTCAAACTACCCCAGGGATATGTTTACCGGGTCAGATGAAACATACCAAGTGCCATCGTCCCCGGTAAGGGGAGAAGAGGATATTTAAAAAGAGAGGAGAAAAGAGGAAGGAGGAAGGAAGAATTTTTTTCGGACAAACCTATTGCTGGACTATCGTAGGGTACCGGCAGAATAAAATAGTATCTCCCTATGTGCCAGGTGTCGTAAGAGGCGACTAAGGCACCGGAACTGACAGATGGTGGTATGCCTATCCTACAAGCGTGATTCAAATGCAAGCATGGGCAGCAGCATCATCGTCGTAAAGTCCGTTATCCCAAGCTAGGTTCTGGAATGGAGACCACGTACCGACAAGCGCAGCGTAGGTCGTCCACCCGCAAGATGGACAGACGATCTGACTAAAACCGCAGGATCGCGCTGGACACTACAACCGTTCTAATTGGAGATTCCTTTTTTTTGTGGGTAGGCAGATAGAATTGAGCAAGCTAATGGACCTGTAGGAAGTGGGGTTTCGTGGATCTTTACCGGGCTTGTGAATGCCAATGACGACGGCGTCCTTCCACGCGTCGGGAAACACGCAGTTAGACATGGCCGCATTGAAAATTGACACAAACAGGCAAATAATATGAGCGGGGAGAATACGCAGGACGCGATTAGTTATTCCGTCCGAACCGGGGGCTTTGTTGACTTTGAGATCGCGAATGACGTCACGGACCTCAACTGGCGTGACCGGGTCTAACGGCAGCGCCGTCGGCGGCGCGTGTTCTGTTTTTTCGACTTCGTCGTCGACATACTGAACGAAAGATCCAGCAGTGGACATCTTATGGCTGATATGATGCTTGGTGGACTACTCAGACGTCAATGCCAGCGCCACTGAGCGAAAGGGAGAGGCCACTCATTACTGACTGACTCGATACCCACGCGTTTAGCTACCCCCGCCCCCGCAATGCTCGCGAAATCTGAGCGGGACCTACATCTATGAAAGGAGTTGAACTTACAAAAACTGATGATTTTATATACAAAGCAATTTGATTTACAAGTTCATTCCATTTCATGTAAAATGTTCTAAAGCCGTTAAAAGAGTAATTTTATGATGATAGAAGAGTATTTAAATGAAGTAGACCACGAACAAAGCTCGTCTGTATTGGTACCCCACTCTCACCTAATTCTACCGCCAAATAGCAGTGCTTGCATTGCTGTTTTCCGGTTTGAAGGGTGAGAGAGGCAGTGAAATTACTGGGTAAATGTGACACGGTATATCTAGTTCACAGGATTGGAGACACGCTAGTGATATCCTCGTGATGATACGAGCGTCTATAGGCTGCGGTCACGTTTACCATCAAGCGGACCGCAAACTTGTTTAATGACTTCATATTATATAAAAAAGATAGGATTTTTGTTCTAAAACTATTGCAGTCTTGTCAGAGTTAAACGTGTTTGAAAAAGTAATTACTGATTCCAAACAATCTCATTACCCGGATGGTGAACCCGCACATGCAGTTTTAAGCTTGCAACCTGAATGAACGCCTTCCCGCAGTCCTTGCAAATGTATCTCTTATCATTCGTGTGAATCCGCCTGTGGAAGTCCAAGGTCTTCTTCCTCTGGAACGACTTCTTGCAGATATCGCATTGGAACGGCCTCGAGTCGTCGTGGCGGACCATGTGCCTTTTCAACAGCTCCCTGTTAAATACTTTGAAGCCACAGATATCGCAAGCGACCGACTTCTCTTTCAAATGTATTCGTGCCTTATGCTCCACCAGTTTATTCCTGATAGTGAACACCTTCGAACACTCGTCGCATTTGAACTGGCTGCTTTTCACGTCGTGGACCAACGCTAGATGGCGCTTCTTCAGGTATCTGCTGCCCAGGATTTCGGGGCACTTAGGGCATTTAAGCTTTTCGATTTTGTGGACTTTCTCTAAATGGATGGTCAGCGCGTATTGGGAGTGGAATGTCTTGAGGCATTTCTCGCATTCGCTCTGGCCATGAACATTCTTAACGTGGCTCACTACATTGGCTTTGGCAACGAACGCTTGCCCGCACACTTCGCATAGAAATGTTCTAGACCTATTATGGTATTTGTGCGCATGTGACAGTAAGGAACCGAAGAACTTAAATGTCTGCCCACAGTCTATACAATTAACGTTACCATCTGTCAGTTTGAAGCTGAAGAGATCCTTACAGACTTGCTTATTAAACTTCAAGTCATGGAAGAAGAACGCGTGGTCGAGGAAGTCTTCCAAAGTGTTAGACAACTTGGAACATCTCTTGCAAGTGATATCTGACACGTCAAGTTTGATCCGGCTATTTCTTGCTAAGCTCAGTACTGTTTTTAGTTTAGCCTCTTCGTGCTCGGATCTCGTGTGCAGCTTGAGCTTGGACGCATCGTCGAAGGGACAGCAGCAATAAAAGCACATGAATCTGTTGGAGCACCACCGGAAGGGCATGATGGTAGAGTTCTCGATGATGACCGTGAGTAGACGTGTCATGTCATCCTTCGCTTGTCTATCCGTGAGGGTGTCCGGCTTGTTGCACTCTGCAAACATAAATAGACATATATTAACATCAAAAGTTGTCAATATAGAAAAGTGGGGGGAGGGATGAAGAGTTTTTGTCGCAGGTTTTGTCAGGTGGATAGCGCATTGAACCTGTTATGAACTTAAACCTAAGATGACGGATCTTGTTTAACCTATTTTATACTTAGATCTTTGTTGACTAGAGTAATTTTATTTTCATACGTTTAAATAAACGTGGACAGTTCACATCACCGTTGTTTGTTGAAGAGAAATAAAATATTTAAACCATGAACAGTATAACTAATTTGAAATGACGCTAAAATTAAAATAAAAACAAAAATGTTAGCCGAATTGGTCGAGGCTTTCTCTAGTTTTGCGCTTAGCAAACTTTCATTTTATTTTCTTTCTATACTAATAGTATAAATAATAATAAATAATAATAATAATAAATTCCCACAACATCTCATACATTGACCTGACTCCGGGGTAAGTCGCTTAAAGCACTTGTGTTACAAATGCCAGACAACAGAGGAATCACAAATATACTACTTAAATACATATATTTTACACCCATACACAGAGCAAACACAAATATCATCATATAAATATTTGCTCTGGGTGGGAATCGAACCCACGACCCCTGGTGCACAAGACAGGATCACTACCATCTGCGCCATCGGGCCCGTCAAATCTGAAGTTTGTTTGGTTGTTTGAACGCGCTAATCTCTATAACTTCTGGTTATGAAAAATTCTTTCAGTTTTCAATATATGAGGCTATATTTCGACATATGTTATCATCGTATACAAAGCAAGAAAACAGTAATAATTGCCGCGCAAGCGTGGTGGCAATTGCAGAGCGCAGCTTCGGGATGGTAATGCTGCTGCCCATCTCTGTTCGGTTACATTTAGGCTCCGCTGTCTCGAGTGGACATATCGGTTCCTGTACTTCAGTCGCCTCTTACGACACCTGGTACAAAGGGAGGTACTGTTCTACCCTACGAACCCCAAAAATTCAAATAATTCGAGTTCCGTTTTAATATAAATAAATAACTCCTGAAAGTCACTTTATCCCCTAAGTCACTATTCTACGCGGACGAAGTCGAAGCTATGGGGTACCGGCAGAGTAGAATAATACCTTTCCCTGTACCAGGTGTCGTAATAGGCGATTGAAGTACCAGACCGACACATGGCGGTTAATCTATCCAAAACAGTGTAGCTCAAATTTACAGGGCAGAGATAAGTACCGAGACCGATGTCCAGCAGTAAGAAATCTACCGCTAGATATAGGCTTCCCAAAGAATGGAGGAAGTTTGCCCATAATTGCCGCGCTGGACAAGCGTGTTGCCAATTGCATGCTGCTGCCCATGCGTGCACTGTGCATTTGAACTGCACCTTTGGTTCTGGTACCTTAGTCGCCTCTTACGACATTTGGTACAAAAAAAGGTATTATTCTACTCTACCGGTACCTCACGGTTAGGTAACGCTAAGCATTTTTTTATTGTTTTGACGATTTGAAGTGCCTATATAAATAAAAACATATTTCTTTAAGTCTAAACTTTGACTTGAAGACTAGAAGCGTTTAAACCAAAATAGAAGTGAAGGTTTAAAATGTTATTTTTTTTTTGGTATTTCAGGTAAGTTACTCTGTTTGTTTGAACATAAATAAAATAAATACAGTTTTAATACAGCCTAACCATTTTTGGTTAAGTTGTGTTAAAACTGTATTTTACGTGTTAGCTGTGAATAAAAAGTTCTTTTGTTTCAGAAAGCGCAATTTTTTCTTTATTTCGCTCTTCGCCATCTTGATGAGGCCTATGTCCAGCAGTGGACTTCTAATAGCTGGTATGTTGATAATGATTAATTATTTTGGCCAGTTAAAAAATAATAAATACATTTGAGAGGTTTTATGTATAGAAAATATATACTAGAAAAAAATCAATTACAAATTCAATCAAGTTTCAGACGGGACAGTAAATAAAGACATAAATAATATCTTAAATTATCAGGGCTAAGTACATACATACATCACGCCTGTGTCTTATCGGGGTTACCAGAGACTATGGATCTCCACTTGCTACGATCTTGACCTCTCGCTTCCCTTACTCGCATTAGTCCTTTCAAACACGCTAAGTAAATAAGTTAAAATAAAACAATTTAAAAATAGGTATTTTCCGAAAATGTTTTTAATGCGTCAATCTCGCAACTATATTTATTACTTTAACATGGATGGATACGGTATCGGAAGCTTTTGCAAGGTCAAGGAATATTCCAATACATTTTTTTCCATAATTCAGTTCACTGACCAAGAAATTAGTGAGCTCCGATACCGCATCACTAGTCGATTTTCCTCCCTGATAACCAAACTGATTTGATGAGAGAAGATTTTTGTCCTCAATATATTTAACAAGCCTTTTATTAATCAGTTTTTTTTACAATTTTGATAAAGAATTTAATAAAGATATTGATCGGTAATTTTGAAAAGTTTTAAGGTCACCTGTTTTGTGTTTTGGTAGAATTCTTGAAAGTTTAAGTGCTGTTAGTATAGTAGAGGATGCAAAACATATATTGGTTATATGCGTAATCAGTGAGACCAATATCAATGCGTTTTCTTTTACTATTTTGTTAGAAATGTTATCCCGACCCGGAGCACAATTAGATTTGAGACTGTTTATAATACCTTCAACCTCTTTGTAATCAGTGTTCAGTAATACAAAAGAACTTTTAGGTTTTAGATTTTATTAAGGGAGTAGTATTTTGGGATCGTAATTGTTTTTCTATTTGATCTGCCAGTGTCTTTCCTACTTCACAGAAGTACTTGTTTATGTCATCCACAGATTTCTTTGGGTCATTATTAAGTTTCAAGAGGTCAGACTAATTATGTTCTGCTGTTTTATAACGTGTTATTTTATTTATGACTTCCCAATTTTTTTTGACTCTTGTAGAGCTAGTCAATTCAAGTTGTGCTTTTTATAGCTAATATTAGCTTTTTTTATGATATTAGCAAGACAATTTCGGTATCTATTGTAAGATATTATAAGAATTTCATTGTTTGGTGATTTCTTTAATATTGAATGCAGTTTATCTTTATGTTTTATACATCTTAACAAACCATTTGTTATCCATGGTTTCCATGGAGTTATGTGTTTAGAATAAGTTTTATATTATGTATTTTGTTCTATTATATTGTTTATTATAGTGATTAAATTGTTTATAGCCTGTTCAGAATCATTCGTTTTGAAGATTGATGACAAACTTACTTCCTTTAGATCACATGTAATTTGGCTGTAATTGATGTTTGGGACTGTAATGGGTTGGTTTATTTGTTTAGGTTTCTTATTTCTTATTTACTTAAAAGTAAAACTGGGTAATGATCCGTGATACTACTTTGTATCACATATGTGTTACAGGGGTGGGATGTTTTAACTATTGTGTGGTCCTAGCAACTATCAACCTAGCAACGTTGGCAAGTGATATGTGGGAGTAAGCCCGAATGTTGCTAATAGGTTCAGATATTCTAATGCTTGTTTATTGACAGAATTCGGGTTAATGGTAATATTTATATCTCCAATTAAAATTGTATCGGAATATCTATTTAGAGTATGCAGAAGTGTCTCTAAAGTATTTAAGAAAGGTTCTGTGTGTGTGAGATGGTGATCTATAGATAGATATAATAGCAAAAGTGTTATTCAAAATAGTAACTAAACAATTGGCATCTTATATATCTGGTTCGTATGTATGTGTATCTAGTTATTGTTGAGGTAAACAACGACACCATCATTTTGGTTATGTAGATTTTTCGTAGCAAGTGAGAAATATTTTTTTAGTATAGGAAGTGTTTCGTCACCTGTAAGCCAACATTCAGTGAGAGTAATTATATCCGGAATAAAATCAAGTCTTTTCAGTAAAATGTCGAATTCATTGAAATTTCGTCTAATACTTCTAATATTTTGTGTCATTATACTGAGTTTTTGTTTGTACTGTTTGATTATTTATTGGTTGTAAGATATCAGGCGTATATGTACATGCCGTGTTAGATTCACTGTTATCCAAATCGGTGATAAAATTGTCGTGTATATCTATTCTTTAATAAATATCATTATTACAAAGAGGTTGTATTCCGTTAATTTTAAACGAAAAATATTGTATTTCATAAAAATGGCAAGGACTTGGTTTTCCGCTTCAAGTATCGTGTTTAAAATTGCACTAACAGAAGTAATTATATTTGCTGAATATAAAGGTATGATAAGTATTGCATGTAGTGTTTTTGTAGTGTATATTTTAAATAGTGGACACTGCATGCAATACACGCCGAGTCACTACTTGGGTTACATAATGACAATAACAACGAAGAGATAAGTAAGTGGAGTGCTATTTGACTCTTAACATCAATTATACATTTTTGACGGTAGGAACAACAAAAGTATAACATATATAGTACTAGCGTTAGATCAAATTTAAATTTTTCGTTCATTAAACTATGAGATAATGTGTAGTAATAATAATATAAAAATGTTAATACAATAAATTAATAATATTTGGATGATTCTTTCTTTTCTAGACTTTTTAGTCCTGCAAGTTAATCTATATTCTTGACAATTATGTAGGGACCCCGTTCCTTTTCGCGAAGTAGAACACATCCATTCGAAATCCAGCAATCGGCAAAATTTGAGTTTTTTGCAAATAATGTCTCTGTTTCATAGAAAATGTTCTTCATATTTTTCGTGAGTAGTTCAGATATGTATATTGGTGTATCATTTCCATTTAGTCACAGTGCGTTGCAGCGAGTCGTGGGTTGCTTTTGTTGGTTATGTATTGCTTGGTTTTAAGAAGCCTTTCGGCTTTCGTTAAGGAAGTTTGGAATTCAATCATTAGTGTAGATTGTTTACTTTCTTTTTCACTGGGACCTCTTGTAATATCCTTTATGTCACTACATGTGATGTTCATATTTAAGCTTTTCGTTAAGGAAATAATTATTGTATACAGTTGTTGCTTCGATTTCATTTTGTAGTTTGGGTACATTTTTGATTTCGATGGAGTTTTTTGTTGTGTTTCTTTCCAGGTGTTCAATTCTCTCATTTAAGGAAGCTATTTCTATTTTCAGTTACTTGTTGCCATGCTTAAGGTTCTTAATGTTGGTGTCTAAGTCTTGAAGCTGTTCACACATAAAGTTTATGGATATCTTGATTCTAGTTCTTAACTTTATTTATATATTCTTCAAGTCTATCCAACCGTTGCTGTTGTACTTGCAAGAGGCTAGTGATCATTGTTCTCGTTTCCTCTTTAAATTCATCAAACTCCCTACTAGCAAAGTCTTCAGTATTTCTTTGTGTTACGTTTAAATCCTCGGCCGAGAAACTGCTTTGTATTTTAGAGTCTGTCATATACAGTGCTTTTTTAGAGTTTTTTGAGCGTTGCATAACTATGTAGTTCGGAACCTACGGTCGATAGTTGCGTAGCACAAAGCCGTTGCCGCAGTCGCTGTCCGTAGCGTTTGCGTAGCACTAAGCGGGTCTCGTAGCGCAGTCGTAGTTGCAAGTCACGTCGTATCACGGATGCCAACTAGTACTTAATTTCAACGCGGCTCTCCACTGTCCTTGTGCTCGCATGCACAAGCTCGGAATGGAAATAGCAGTGATCAGCGTCACCCGGTTCCAATCCAAACAATCAAACCAAAGGCTGGCCACTCACTCAACAGTCTACCGCGACGCTTGAGGACTTCGAAGTCTCCAGGGCGTAGCTGACTCAATCATGCACCGCGGGGCAAAGTCCCAACAACAGCACATCCCTCAAGTACGACTTCAAGACAAAAACCACACACGTCCACTCTGTATTGGGTCAAAAACTGATATATGTTATTTACGTATTATATTCGTGATTCCTCTGTTGTCTGATGTCTGTAACATGCTTTAGGCGACTTATCACGGAGTCAGGACAATGTATATTGATTAAATTATTTATTTATGTACATATGTACCATTTTTTATGTGACAATAAATATTATTATTATCGTGTGGTAGGCATCAGTTTTAGTGCAATATTTTGGCAGGCCTATGTCCAACAGTGGATGTCACACATCTGATGTGAAAACATCTGATATGAGAACATAGAACTACACATTCGGACCCACACCGACACCTTCAGACACCGGCATGCCATAATCCCGTTTTGACAGACATTTCTTGGACCCAATCCTGTTAAGAGCCTTAATCCCCGAATGATGGACCCGCACATGTTTCTTCAGATTGCTTATCTGTATAAACGACTGACCGCATTCTTTGCATACGCAGTTCCTCTCGTTCGTATGGAGTTTTACATGGGTCACCAAGGTTTTCTTTCTCTGGAATGTCTTGTCGCACAGGCCGCATTTAAACGGCCTCGATGTATCATGCCTGACCATGTGTTTCTTCAGCATCGCCTTGTTGAACACTCGGAAGCCGCAGATCTCGCACGTCGCGGTCTTGTCCTTCAAATGGATGCGGGATGTGTGCTCCAACAGCGTATGCTTTGTAGCGAAACTCTTGGAACACTGCTGGCACTGGTGCTGGTCTGTCTTCACGTCGTGAACGGTAGCTAGGTGTCGCTTCTTCAAGTACATGCTGCCCAAAACCTCGGGACATTCCGGACACTTAAGTTTCTCAGACTTGTGCACTTTCTCGAAGTGCGTCCGGAGGGCGTATTGCGTCGGGAATTGCTGATTGCAGATTTTGCACTCTTTCTGGGCGTGAATGCATTTCATGTGGCTGATCAAGTTACCTTTGGACACGAATTTCTGGTCGCACGCCTCGCAAACGTAAGTTTTTGACCTGTTATGATATTTGTGGAAATGTTTCAACAAGGTCCCGAAGTACACAAATGTATCCCCGCATTCGAGGCAAGTTATTTCATCATCCATTAACTTGAAACTCAAGAGGTCAGCCTGCAGTTCGCTGCTGAACTTTAAATCGTGCACCGAGGCCGCATGCTCGAGGAACTCGGCTAAATCTCGCAAAGGTTTCGGACATCTTTTACACGTCACTTCGGACACGTCCAATTTGATTCTAGGCGTCTTCACCATTCTCATTAAGCGTTTAAGTTTGATGTCCATATGATCGCCCGTGTGCTGTTTCAGTTTCAATGGCGTGTCGAAGGAGAGACAGCAGAAAAAGCACATGTAGTAACTCCTTGAGCACCAGCGGAATGGCATGATGGTGGAGTTCTCTATGATGACCATGAGGAGTCTGGTCATTTCCTCTTGGGCCACTCTGTCGGTACAGTACGCGGCATCCGCGTTTTCTGGAAAAATAAAATCCCCTGCTCACTAACTTTCGTTTTCACTCTTCTTTATACTGGATACTAAAAATCATGCTTCAATTAAATTAATTTAATTTATAATCAAAACACCAGGACAACATGCAGTTTGATCACTTTAATAAAGGACCAACTTAACATGGAATAGCCTCATTAAAAAAAATACAACTACATTAACATAACTGCAAGCCTCTCTCTGGATATATGCTCGATACATTCCACCTGAGATATTTTTTTTTAATTATATAATATAATATTATACTACACCTCTTATACCTTATCGAAATCTGGGGAAGATGCCGTTAAAACAAAATTAGACAAACTACAAATACTACAAAATCATCATTATTACACCAGCCATTGGAAGTTCACTGCTGTATATAGGCTTCCCCAAGAGAGGGTAAACTTTTCCCATAATTGCCGCGCTGGGCAAGCATGTTGGCATCGCAGAGCGCAGCTTTAGTAACAAGGATGTTGCTGCCCATCTCCGCCATGTGTATTTGAGCTGCGCTGTTTCGGATGGATATACCGCCATCTGTCGGATTTGGTACCTTAGTCGCCTCTTACGACACCTGGTACAAGGGAAGGTACTATTCTACTCTGCCGGCTCACAACAAACTACAAAATAAAATAGTAAAGTTGATATTTAATTTGAGAATTCCTACATCAACTATTAAGCATTTATTAATATACTAACCGGCCGTGTGGTACCGGCAGAGCAGTATAGTATCTCCCCTTGTACCAGGTGTCGTAAGAGGCGACTGAGGTACCAGATCAGACAGATGGCAGTATATCTATCTAAAGCGGTGTAACTCAAATACAACAGGACGGCAGCAGCATTCCCCTCGCGAATTTTCGCTATACGATTGCCATCACGCTTGCCCAGAGCATGGTTGCCCAATTATCGAATGTGTGTATTTCTTTAAGTATTTATATTCTTATATAAGTGATGTATATTATTTCTTTGTATTTAAAGTATTATAATGATAATTATAATTTCATGTTTCACAAAACACAGGGTAGTTTCGATACCGAATATTTAAAATTCAAAAGGCCTAAGAAAAGTGAAATGCGACAACATGATGGGGTAATATGAGTATGAACCCGCAAGATCGGACCATGCAGCAGGTGTCAATGATAGCCGCTTTCTAGATACATCACGCCTGTGTCCCATCGGGGTAGGCAGAGACTATGGATCTCCACTCGTTACGATCGTGGCAAACCTCTCTCGCTTCCCTTTCTCGCATTAGACCTTTCATACACGCTCGTTTATTCTTGGTACTTCAGACCTGACCCTTCTTTAATACCTCTTCTACCTGGTTAAGGTATATCATCTCTTCAGTTCACTTCCGTTCTATATATTTGTGCATTCTATTGTTATCCATCCTTTCTACATGTCCAGACCATCTTTACATTACTTTTTCTATTTTTGTCACAAAATCATGTTTTACACCACATGATACTATACATACTTCGAAGTGTTCTCATTTCAACAGCTGTTTCTGTCATGATGTAAATACTTTCTGGCAAATCAAGGGTTCGTAATCCATGGAGTAGTTGTGATGGCGATGTGTTGAAACCAGTGCTTGAAAGCACCAGCGGTACAATGTAAACTTTATTTAGCGGTAGAGGTATGTGAGAGTAAGGCACCAATGCCGACGACGTTTGCATAAGGCCTCATGTAAAATTGTATGCGACTTGCGATTAAAGCGGTCCTGCTCTTTAATTTTTGGGGTAGTTGTCCACATTTTGTTACCAAATAGGAGTGTTCGCATTGCTATGTTCCGGTTTGAAGGGTGAAAGAGGCAGTGAGATTACTGGGTAATGTGGGACAATAACTTTAAGTCACAAGGTTGGAAAACCGCTAGTCATATCCTCGGGATATCACTACTCCGCCTACTATCACGCGGGTTGTATGATTGTTTGTCAATCTGGTCTAATAAAAAAATAATTCCCCATCTTGCGTGGATAGCCTCGCCCCTTTCTCTGGCGGCACTAGAATTGACGTCTAGGAAGTCCAGCATTAGGTTTCTCCGAAAAAAGAAGCATATTTCTTCCTAGCACATAATATCTGTCCTTAAACATAGACACGACATACGTTTAGAAATGTTGACCCTTTTTTTCAAGATATAATAAAACTACTTTTTAAACTTTCTAAACGTGGTTTATTATTCTATTTTTTAAATTCGACGTGTTTAGTATTTTTTATTCGTCCAAGGCCATTTTAGAGCCGTTTATTTTTTTTATTATTATTTAAATTAATTATTAAAACAAGTTTTGAAATTATATTATTCTTTTTTATCAGTTTAACACCACCATTTATAAGTTTTAATCAAAAAATAAAAAATTGCCTTTATTGAGGACATATTTTTAGGAAACACAAAAATTTTCAGATATCTAAATAGATGAGAGATCAAAGAATGTCAAAATTTAAAAAGCAGTTTTTAATCTTTGTGTACGTAGTACCTTTCTTTCTTAAGATAGGTTTTTATACAAATAGTAGATAAAAAAAATTAACACCAGAATTAAATTAAAAAAAATGTTTTTCAAATATTTGCACGTGTTAGAAAAGGTATCATTACCATCATTTACAGATATTTTTTTGACGTAACAAAATCTGACTTTGTATGTCTAATCACTGGCCACTCTATCATGCACCTTCTTGATATGAGCGACAAGGTTTAATTTCCGTCTGAAACTCTTCCCGCAGGCATCGCACGCATACGGACGCCCCTCAGTGTGAGCAATCATATGCCTTTTCAACGATATCCTATCAAAAAACTTCGCACCACAACTATCACAAGAAAAATTTCTCTCTTTCAAATGTTTCCTCCTTCTATGGATATCCAGTTTGTTCCTCCTAGTAAACATCTTCTTGCATATCTTGCACGAGAACTGCAGATTCTTGCAGTCGTGGACGAATGCCATGTGACGCTTCTTCATGTAACGAGTGGCCAAATTCTTGAAGCAGATCGGACACTGCAGCTTCTCTGTCTGATGGACGCTGCCCAAATGGTTGTCTAGACCGTACCGCGTCTGGAATGTGTCACCACAGAACTTACACCGTTTCAAATTATGCGTCTGATTGATATGGTTACGCAACGTCCAATAGTCAGCGTACCCCTGCCCGCAAACGTCGCACAAAAACTTATGTGACTTCTCAACATTCACATGCATTCTGTTAACGTGAACCAACAACTTGTTAAAGTACATAAACTTCTCCCCGCACTCCAGGCATCGCATGTCGTAATCCGCCAGCTTGTACAAATCAAAGTGCGACACCACTTCCTCCAAGAAGATCTGATTGTGCACCGCCTTCAGATGGCGAATGTAGTCAGCGAACGAACACATCTGTTCCACGCACATGGAGCACCAGACGTTGGAAACGTCCAGCTTCACCCCTTTTCTGTTATATAGGGTCCGCTTCAAGATCTCTATGATGTCCACATCGGAATGGTCATTGACGTGTTTCCTGAGTTTGGAACTGTCCATAAAATGTTCGCTACAGTAGAAACACTGGTACTTGCATTCGTGCCATCTGAAAGGCATCATGGACGAATACTCGACGATCGTCCGAATCAACTGCGCGTACTGGGTTCTCTTGGACATTTCTATTTGATTCTCCGCCTTAGAGGTTGGTAATAATCCTGAAAAGAATAAAGGTTCACGTCACTGTTCTGTCTTATTACTTTCTTTTGCCTTTATTCTATGGACAGTGAACAGTCTTTGCCGTGAGGTAACGGCAGAGTAGAATAGTACCTCCCTGCACCAGGTGTCGTAAAAGGCCACTAATGTGCCGGAACCGACAGATGGCGGTATATCCATCCGAAACAGTGCAGCTCAAATTCACAGGGCGGGGATGGGCAGCAGCATTCCCGTCGCGAAATCTGCGCTCTGCGTTTGCCAACACGTTTGCCCAGCGCGGCAATTATGGGCAAAAAACCTCCTTTCTTAGAGAGGTCTATGTCCAGCAGTGGACTACCAATAGCTGAAATTATGATAAACAGTCTTAAATTTCTTGAATAGTTCTTCTTAACGTTCTAATTTGTTTATTTCAATTACAAAAGAAAGAATTCCAATATTTAATAGCTATCCATTTATTTTACAGTTGGGATCTCCTTTATTTTATAGGCGGGGATAGGCAGGCATAACATCCTCGTCGCGAAATCTGCGATTGCCAACACGCTGCCCAGCGCAACAATTATAAGCAAAATTCCGCCTTTCTTGGGGAGGCCTATGTCCAGCAGTGGACTTTCAATAGCTGAGGTGACGATATACAATAATAAATGCACGAGAAGACAAATTGTATTCACTTTGTGTGTGTTTGTGACAGTGAGTGTGTAGTGTAGTGTGCATGTGTGTGTGCTATAATTTGCGATTTGAGAAGATATATTCCGTTTCCACGTAACTTAGGCCTAACGACCACTCACAAACACTCTGTATACACGCAGAGTGAGTCACGGAAACAACGTACAAACATACAGTAAAAGCTCCTTATTCGCTCTTCATTTATACGCGTTTTCACAATTCGCGGATTAATAAAATGCGACCCCAAGTTCTATATTTGCAACTAAAAATTTGTTATTCACGGGTCTAATAACACACAGATAGACAGACCGAGTTACTTAGTAGGGATATCATAAATAGCTGCGTCCGCGACTTTGCCCGCGTGGAATAGTCTTTTTGGGTACCATACCTCTTCACCTCTACTTATATAAACTTTAAATGTCATGTTTATATCAAATCAATGGTCTAAAAAATAAGTTTCAAGTTAGTAGCTCTAAAAATAGCGATACTTCCATACAACTTTTCATCCCCCCTTTCGAACTCTTACAACCCTTATTTCGATTTAAAAATTTAAATAGCCTGTGTCCTTTCTCAGGGTCCAGAGATTGTATATGGTCTTGGTATTAAAATTTTACGTTCGATTTAAACCGGATGAATCAATTTGGCACATAAATAATAACACGGAGATTGTTAGCACAATCGATTACAGAACGGAATCCAGGAGGGGAGAGGATTAGATGGCATACACTGCACAGTGACAATAATAATAAAAAAAATGTAATCATCTAAGTGTCACAAATTTAATAATTAATTTATATATATATATATATCGGTTATCCTTTAAATTTAGGTTAAAAATAAATATCTTAAAATCTATTTTAATCTAATTTAATTAATCTTAATAAATCCTTATTTCCCTTGGTCGCCCCATCACGCGTGAACGGCTGGACCGATTTCACAATCAATTTTTGTTGTGTTTGTTTTTGTCCGGAGATGTTCTTATGTAAGAAAAAATTCAAAATATTTGCGCTGGAAATTGTAAAATTTAGGAATACTTAACAACAAATAATAATGTTTATATATTGCAAGAAAAAAATAATTCTATATAGGTGTATCGTGTATCATAAAGCCGTGAGGTACCGGCAGAATAGCACTCCCACTGCACCAGGTGACGTAAGAGGCGACTAAGGTACCAGAACCGACAGATGGCGGTATATCCATCCGAAATACTGCAACTCAAACGTACAAGGTGGGGATGGGCAGCAGCATCCCCGTCGCGAAAGCTGCGCTCTGCGATTGCCAGCACGCTTGCCCAGCGCGGCAGTTTTGTGCAAAAAAATCTCCTTTCTTAGAGAGGCCTATGTCCAGCAGTGGGCTTTCAATGGCTGGTATGATGAGGTGTATCATAAAGCATTAGAATAATAAAGACACTTTTATTCTTAATAACACCAATTCGAATTAAATAGTCTTCGTTAATACATGACAACGTCTAACAGTTAGTTAAACAAATTCACACAACATCTCATACATTGACTTGACTTCCTGATAAGTCACTTGAAGCATTTTTGTTACGGATAGACAAATAACATAAAAAATTTGGTCTTCAGAACGTTTCCCTCGTAACTGACAACATTAAATGGTCTTTTGATCAATAAAACAAGAAAAAGAAGCTGAATTTAATTCAATTTATTTCCAATGTCACACGACATCAAACGTTCAGACCATTCTGCGCGATCTCATGTAGCGTCAACTCCGGCACGTACGCGCTAACACCTTTCTGATGTATATTGCTGTAGTGTTGTTTCATGGTCTTCTTAGTTTTAAACGCTTTCTCACAGACAGGACACTTGAAGTTCCTCTCATTGCTGTGTTTCATCATATGCCTCTGCAATCTGTTCTCACCAAACGCTCGCCACCCGCAAATCCTGCACACAGCATTACGCTCCTGCAGGTGCGTTTCTCTCACATGCCTCATCATTGTACTTCGGAACACGAATGTCTTCGGACAGTGCTGGCACTTGACTTCCTCCCTGGATTTATGCACCGTCATCATGTGGAGTGACCGCTTGTAATGTGTCTCGAACAACTCCGCGCAAGCGAAACACTTGTACTTTTTATTGTGGAAGTTCTGCATGTGCGTGCGCATTCTATGATAGCTGGATATCTCCTCTCCGCACAGCGGGCAGACGACCACTCTATTCATGTGTTCTTTATTTATATGATCACGCAGATGTTGGCCATTCCGGAAATGCTGCCCGCATATATCGCAAAGCACTTGCGTGAACCCTTTGTGGTCTTTATTCGTATGTAGCATAAGGTGACCAAATGTCCTATATTCTTTATCGCATTGTACACATTGCACTGATATCTGATCCAACCGGAACGGTGTTATGGAAGCGCCGACGTCTTTGTCAAACGGTATGCTATGTTCGTCGACCAAATGATCCAACATTTGGTAGAAGTCTTTGACTGCGAGTTGGCAGACACGGCACGCCATGTTCGACACATCGACGTAAACCGTTGGCTCCCAGAAGTTCCTCATGGCCCTTGGCTTGTCTTCATCGCTGGTGTGTACTATTTGGTGGGCCTTCAAGTCTTTCGGCTCTTGAAACACGTCGTAGCAGTAAAAGCATCTGTACGAACTCTTCAGCCATCGGAAGGGCATCACGGTGGATTTTAGCAGGATCTGCACCACGTTTTCCCGCATGATCGTCAATCTCTTTTTGGGAGTGATGACGTTGTCTTTAGATTCCACGACTCCCTCCGACGGCTTCGTTTCTCGTTTCTTTACGACTCGTCTTTTGTCTGAAAGGAAAACGGTCTTCTTAGAGGCTTTGTGGTTTCAATGTACTCGCATGCTTCCTTCTTCAAACACGTTTGTTTTTAAATATTTATTTAAAGGTTACGATTTATCTCACTACTAGCGGCCGGCCCCGGCTTCGCTCGGGGGCAATGTACTTAATATGGGGTGATGTGGAATGATTAATCACTGGTCAAAATTACCGCAGGAAACAGTATCACAGTCTCATTTTTAAGTACCTAATTTAAATACTAAGTTACTAAAACCATCGATAATAGAAGTTGCATAAAAATAGTCGATTTACTAGCACGCAGATAAAAAGCGTGTTTGTTATACTACTATTTGTTCATATATATATATATATATATTAACTAACAGCGCGTACTAACTTTGCAACACTCCTCCCCCCCCCCCCCTTGTACCCTCTTAAAAATTATTTAAGGGGGTAAAAGTGATATAACTTTTACACGAGTTTTATGTCTTTCACTGAAGAACCTTTATACCGGATTTCGTTCAAATTACTTTAAACACAGCAAGTTTTGATACTAATTTTGCACCCTCGTTTTTTCCCTTTAGAGGATAAACTTTCATCAATCCCTTAATCACGTTATAAAACGAATTCCTGTGCAACATTTAAAGTTTCTAACCCTTATAGTTTAGGCTCATGTCGGTCAGGCAGTTTCTCCTTTCTATATATATAAAAGAAGATTGACTAACTGACTGACATATCAACGCAGGGCTAAAAGTCTACTATAAAAGTCATTAACATGAAAATGTGCACAAGGCACAATTCCTTTTATAGCGTAGAGGAGCACCAAGAAACGATTTTTGAAAATTTGAGAGAGAGGTAGGAGAGGTAGGAGAGGTAAAGAAAAAAAGAAAAAGGAGA
This sequence comes from Heortia vitessoides, assembly GCA_020976665.1. Taxonomy (NCBI): domain Eukaryota; kingdom Metazoa; phylum Arthropoda; class Insecta; order Lepidoptera; family Crambidae; genus Heortia; species Heortia vitessoides. The sequence continues at coordinate 6,193,732 of JACJUM010003272.1, read as the reverse complement.
GGTAAGAGAGGTAAAAACCTCTTCAGGGGGAGAACAGGGGTGCAAAGTTAATATGAGAGTTTTGCAACCTAACGCGGGTGAAATAGTGTATGTATATATTATAACATTATGTATAACAACTTGCTGAAATATGAGAAAATAAAATTTTGCCAATACATTCCATACATAGATCGTTAAGATTTTTTTAAATCTTTCGAAAATAGTTTTCAAATAAATAAATATTACGAAATAGTGTAGTTCAAATGCACAGGGCGGGGGTGGGCTGCAGCAACCCCGTCGCAAAAGCTACCCTATACGATACCCAACACACTTGCCCAGCGCGGCAATTATGGAAATATCCCCCCTTTTTGGGGATGCCTATATCATTTATGATAGTTCAATACCGCGTATGTAGCTTGAGTTAATAAGGTCCATTTTTCGGCTTTTCTAATTGAATTTACAACTTTGTTTGCAACTGCTATTGCTACTGCTGCGGGTGTTAATAATATGTATTTCAGTAGTATATTTGTGATTCCTCTGTTGTCTGGCATCTGTAGCACAAGTGCTATTAGCGACTTACTACGGAGTCAGGTGAATGTATCAGATGTCGAAGGAATTTATTATTATAACATTAACTAGATAGAAATAAAAAGAAAGTCCTTCCCTTGAAATTCGTTATAATGACATTATACTTTATTTGTCATAACATGGTGGAGTAGGCATAAAAAGTTACACTTTAGCTTATTTACATTTTATTACGCATTTTTTGCTAGCTCTACTTTTACGCGACGGATGGCGTCACAGTTGTTATCGTGACAAGATTCCGTCGCTACATCGACGTCTGAAGTTGGTTACATATCACTGTTCAGCAATGCTTCAAAACAGTTAGCATCTAGTTCGTTATTTTATCAATAGATGGCGGTATTAAAAAATAATGGTTTCTTATATTTCGATGTTAAGGTTTTTATCAAGTAATATAAACTATTAAATTCCAAAATTGAATATAACCTTTTGATCTCATTCACACATTTTCATACTCTCACCCTTAATAAATAAACGTTATTTTCTTACTTACTAAGTTAAATATATAAATAGTAAATTAAGTTGTATAATCATCACACTTATCTTAAACTAAACAGATCTATATATTGCAGCTCAAACTGGCCGTGGGGTACCGGCAGCGTAGAGTAGTACCTCCGATTTTGCCAGGTCTGTTACGGCCACTGAGGTACCAGAACCGAGAGTTAGCGGTATCCACCCGAAACAGCTTTCCCTTTGCTAAGCTACACTCTGCGATTGCCATCACGCTTGTCTATAGTGGCAATTATGGGCAAAAACTCCCAATGATTATGATCACACACAAGAAGCCTTGCAGCAAGTAGCCTAGTCGTAAGAGGCGACTAAAGTACCGGAACCGACAGATGGCGGTATATCCATCCAGAACAGTGCATCTCGAATGCACAGGGCGGGATGGACAACAGCTTCCACGTCACGAATGCTGCGCTCTAAGATTGCTAACACGCTTGCCCAGCGCGGCAATTATGTATAGGCAAAATTCCCTCTTTCTCGGACAATCCTTAAATCAGCTGTGGACTCCAATGGCTGGTATAATGATGCACTTCTATCATTAATGTCCAGCATACGGATTAACAGGTTGCTCGTACGCCATTACTGGCAATTGCATGCTCTTGTGCATCCGAGCGAAATGAGCCTTCATGATCTTCTTCGTGGTGAAAGCCTTATCACAACCATCACACTTGAAGTTCTTCTCTCCGCTATGTTTGTACATATGGTTCTTCAAACGATTGCTATTAAACGCCTTCCAGCCACACACGCCGCAGACGTGGTTGCGGAGTTTCAAATGCATGTCCCTGACATGTGTCATCATCATGCTCCTGAAGATGAAAGTCTTCGGGCAATGCAAGCATTTGATCTCCTGCCTGTTCTTATGTTCCGACGCCATATGCTGCGAGCGCTTGTAGTGACTCTGGAACAACTCAGGACACACCAGACACTTGAACTTCTTGTCCAGGTCGTGTTCGTTCTTCTGGTGAGTCTTCAGCTTCGATCTCGTGTCAAACTTCTCCCCACACTCCGGACAGAGGAGGCCCGTATTCTCGTGTACCGTCTTGAAGTGGAGCTTTAGAAGGTTAGCGTCTTTGAAATTTTGTCCACAAACGTGGCAGAGTATAGCCGATGTGCCTTTGTGGTCTTTATTAGTGTGGTGCAGCAATGGTCCAAAAGTGTAGAAGCCAGCGCCGCACGCGAGGCAGTTCAAGTTAAAATTGTCGAGCTTGAAGGCTACCATGCAAATGCCCACGTCCTTGTTATAAACCACTTCATGTTGAGCCACCAAATGGTCTATAAGCCCGTATAGATCATCTATTTGCGCAGGACATAGCTTGCACGATAAATTCGTGACATCAACGTAGACTACAGGCTCCCAGTAGTTTTTCATCGCTTGCTCTTTGACCTGGTCACCGGTATGGACATGCTGGTGGTTCTGCAACTCGGACGCCTCTTGGAATATATCGTAGCAGTAGAAGCATCTGTAGGAACTCTTGAGCCAACGGAATGGCATGATGTGTGACTTGAGAAGTACTTGCAAGACGTTGTCTCTCATAATTTTACGCTTCTCTTTAGCTGAGAGCGTGGGTTTGGTCGGGACATCGACTTTGTAGAAGTCCTCTTCCTTATTAGACTCCTGCTGCACTTTCAACGGTTTCTGGCCACCTCCGTGTTCTCCTGTAAGGAAAACAGGTTTTAAATGTCTTAATACTTTCGAGGTAGCCAGAAACACACATAATCAGTGTAAGCAGAAGACTTCCTAACTCTCTTTCTTACTGTATTAGAATAAAAGAGACAGTGCAAAAATCCCGTTACGCCGGCATTCCATCAGGGTAGACAGAGATTATGAATCTCCACCTTCTTTAATACGCCCTCTGCTTGATAAAGGTATATGTTCGCCTAAGTCGTCACACACCTGTTCTTCCATTCTATTTCGCACTATACATATGTGAAGTCATTCTACACTCATCCATCCTTCCTGTATGTCCAAACCATCTCAACATTCCTTCAAGTATTGTTGTCTCTTGCACTACACTAGAGTAAGAGAAAGAGAGGTCGGTATAGTTTACAATTCCACTATACGGGCTTTTTGACGAGGTCCGATATTCCTTTTTCACATAAAAAATACGCAACAAAACAAAAACACATCAAGATCTTTCCGGTGGCGTCGGAGTTGATGTCAGAGTGGTCCAACAGTGTTCGTCCAAAAAGAATAATAAAAAAGTAATTTCACCTTTGTTTCCCTTTTTTTTTACAACAAGGTCGACAAACGAGGCTACACCTTCGCGATAGTAAGCGTCACTGCAGCCTATAGACGCTTGTAATATCACAAGGATGCCACTAACACATCACCAATCTTGATAAAGATGTATATGTCACATTAGCCAGTAATTTCCTTGACTCTCTTAGCCTTCAAACCGGAACACAGCAATATAAATACTGCTATTTCAACTGCGCTAGAAATAGGTGGGTTTGAGCTACCAATGCAGATGATATACCTCGTGTAATTCACTATCTCTTAACTGATATTTGGTAAAACTCTCTTCTCTCTCTTAACATTCAACAATATGTGGTATCTGGGATACTACAGATTATAATCTTCAAGTAACATTATGAGGGATATCGTACCATTTTACATGCAACATATAATTTTTATCGGTATCGTAACAGTCACAGGTGGCGTTTTATCTATGTGTTTAAAATGTGATGTAAGTATTTGCCAAAATTTATCACATACTAAACAAGAGATATGTAAATAAAAAAAAGAGATTTAAACGAATTCAATGGGAAATATAAATATAGTTTGGGCATGGTGTATCCTATATTATATTCAGATAAAAAATATATTAAAAGAAACTAAAAAAAAACCCTTTTTAGAATACATAAGACTAAAAAGTAAAAAAATATTTTTATAGCAAAGTGAAAATAATGAACCAAAATTGTAGTAGTATTTTACGATTGATCTTTCATTATCATCATATAAGCCATTCCCGCCCTGTTGCATCTAAGCTACACTTCATCGGATGGATATACCGCCACCTGTCGGTTCCGGTACCTCAGTCGCCTCTTACGACACCTGGTACAGGGAGGTAACTCTTCGCCTGGTACCACACAAAACATATAATGTTTGGATAGTAAATAGATTATTTATTACTTTGGTTGTAAAATATACATCTGAAAGCGTATTTAAAATGACACTTAGTCAGGATGGGTCACGACGCTTGACCAGTATAGTTCTTTATATTTGACCAGTCCGTCATACAAGCATGCAGTCCACGTGATAGTAAGCGTCACTGCAGCCTATAGACGCTACTATGCCACGTTACCCAGTAATTTCACTGCCTCTCTCACCCTTCAAACCGGAACACAGCAATGCGAACACTGAAAGAGGTCTAGCTCAAGCAAAATATACAACTGAAAGCGTTATTCAATTGATATTGAGTCGGGATGCGCCAATCCAACAGCTGATTGTCATACAAACCTCTAGTCCACTGCTGGACATAGGCCTTCCGAAGAAAGGGGGAATTTTCCCATTATTGCCACGCTGGGCAAGCGTGTTGACAATTCCAGAGAGTAGCTTTCGCGACCAAGATGCTGCTGCCCATCCCCGCTTAGTGCATTTAAGCTGCACAGTTTCGAATGGATATACCGCCATCTGTCGGTTCTGGTACCTTAGTCGCCTTTTACGATACCTAGTACAGGGGGAGGTACTATTCTACTCTGCCGGTACCTCACAGCAAACTCGATAAAACGGCTGATATGATGATGAAGAAGCAATGTCCAGCAGTGGATGACCCACAGCTCATATCATTAACAAAGAAATAATAACACTAGAAATTATAAAAAACAATTTATTAATTTATTTTCAAGGTACCATAGTAAGTAACGTAAGACTATTAAAAGACGTAGTGAAATTACTCGATCGTACTTTACGCATCACTGGCGTAACAACGCGTGGTTAAAACGACCGGTCGTTCGCAAAGAGGTCTTTATCCTTTAAAATAGAATTCATAACTATACGGGCCCGATAGCACAGACGGTAGCGATCCGATCTTGTGTGCCAACGGACGTTGATTCGATCCCCAGCCAGAGGAAAAAATTTTATATAACGAAAATTTGTATTTTCTGTGTCTGGGTGTTATCTATTAAATATCATCAATACAAATAAATAAAATTGGAGTGTCTGTTTGTAATATTAAATTAATTGGTTTTTAAAAAATGTCTCTCTGTTGTTTGTTTGAGGTAATCTCCTAAACGGCTGGACCGATTATTATGGGACTTTCACTGATAAATACCCGATATAATAAGGAGTAACTTAAGTCTATATAATGTAGGAGCGAAGTATCAATGAAAAATTTCTTTACACCTTTCCACGCGAACGACGTCGCGGACACAACTAGTCCAAAATATAATACACGAAACAAATGCCGCATGGTAAGTGAAAACATCAAACAATAAATATAAAAAAATACAAACAAACCGCTTAGAACGCCGCTATACAAAGTTTTCTTATTATTTTAATACTTGCAAGCTTGTTTCTGAAAAAACCAAAAAAAAATATTTTATTTACAATGCCTTTATGTCGCAAAGACGAAGCAACCATTTTTAAAATTGGAAATTGATGGTTAGCTATCTCATATTATATTGGTTCTTAGAAAAAAAAACATATCGTCGTTTAAGTTCTAACACCGCTTAAGTCAAAATGTTGACACTTTGTACAATTGGGAAAAAACTTACACACGTTTCATAAAATCATTTTTAATCTAATTGCTTGTGCATTCAGTTGGTGCAAAATAGATTTCGTTTAAACAATACACGGTATAAAATGTTTACTGCACCGTTAGATATGTAATATCGTGTTATCATTGGGCTTAACTATTAAGTTGCCAACTTTGACACGCGCGGTGTTAGAACTTATGCGACGATATACATATTTCTGTCTGTAGCGAGATTACTGTCGTAAAATATTAGGGTAAAAAAAAATCTACATAACAGTGAAACTATACACTAATAATTCACTACTAAATTAATATATATATATGTATATACTGTGATGTGTGATCGTTTGTCGACCTAGAAAATAAATATTTTTTTTCTATTAGTCTAGGTCGACAAACGAACACACAGTTCGCGTGATAGTAAGCGTAAGGATATCATCAGGATTTCACTAGCACGACTTTAAGATATGTCATATTGCCCAGCTATTTTCCTGCCTTTCTCACCCTTCAAACCCGGAACACAGAATTGCCAACATTGTTATATAGCAGCTCAAACGCACAGGGCGGGGATGGGCAGCAGCATCCTCATCACGATAGCTGCGCTCTGCGATCAGTAACGCTTACCCAGCGTGACAATTATGGGCAAAAACACCTCCTTTCTTGGAGAGGCATATTAAGTGGACTTCCAATGGCTGGTATGATGATGACAATTATCTTCAAGTCACCAGGTTGGTGATCTTGTGATATTACGAGCGTCTATAGGCTGCGGTGACGCTTACTATCACGTGAACTATTTGTTCGACACAAGTAATATATAAAAAACTGTACAATGCACCTTTTTATGTGGAAAATATAACTGAAAAAATATATATGCAGCCAGATGAATAAATACATCTATATATGTGTGTGTGTGTGTGTGTGTGTGTGTGTGTGTGTGTGTGTGTGTGTATTGTAATATAATTGCGGATGGCTGTATGGCTATGTATAAACGGCTGTATGCATAAAGTTCTTATGCCTATTTTTCTAATGTGTCAAATGTTTTCTCGCACCATGTTTCATTGTCTTTTTATTTTAATGATCATGTTGTCTTATTGCGCCAATAAATGAAGTCTCAGTGTATCATTAAAAATATTCATATTAAATTCAATACAAAAATAACAAACATGAACCGAGATATTTGAAAACTCAATGGCCAATAGTAGCATTTATATTTATCAATAACAAACGTGTCCAATCAGTAGTTAGGAACTTGAATATCGAAAGCGATAGGCAGAGCAGAAACAATCGAGGTACAGCACCCGATAGATGGCGCTCTATCAATCCGAAACCGCATAGCTTAGATGACGGGGCGGGGAGCTTTTCTTGGGGACTCGTATTCCCGTCCAGTGATAATTCTGCGGTTAATATGAGGATAATTCACTAATTCATCCACTCGCTAATCACCTTCATTCATATGAGCATTAAGTCTATGTTTGTCCAACTCCTCACTATCCGTGAAGCCGACCCGACACCACCTGCAAACCCGGCCAATCTGTCCGGTATGCACTTTCATATGCACTCGGAGATTCGCCGACCGCCCAAACTTCCTCTCACAAATGCCGCAGCAGTAATTCTTCTCGCCAAAATGCTTCCGCTGGTGCAGCTTTATCAGCCATTTGATTGCCGTCTTATAATCGCACAGCTCGCACTGGTACCTCAAATCGGAATGCTGCGATTGTACGTGCAGCACCATCGCGCCTTTCGTGGTGCAAATCTTCGGACAGTGCTCGCATTTTATCCTGTACTTCTCCACGTTGTGCACGTTCCCCATGTGCACTTTAACCTGATACTTGTTGGAGAAACTGGCACTGCACAGGTTGCAGTCGTGACTTTTCACTTGTCCGTGCATCAGCGACTTGTGACTCTCCAACTTGTGGTACGCGGAGAAAACCTTATCGCAAACGGTGCATCTGTAGCCCACATGCCTTGTCTTCACATGTCTGTTCAGACGGATTATGTTGATGAAACTTAAGCCGCAGACCTGGCATACATGTGTGTGGAAGATGTGCTGTTTGTTCATATGGCTCATCATTGAGGTGAAGTTATCATATTGGACATCGCACAAGACGCATTGCATTAAGTTCTTATCAAGAACGAAAGGCAGGAGGCACACGCCAGCTGTCGCGTCGTATATCTCATCATGTGCCGATGCAATGTGAGTAATCAGGTCCTCCAGACTATCCATGCTTGCATCTGGACAATATTTGCATGCTATTCCCGCGATATCTAATTTGACGGGAATATCTTTGGATATAATTCTACTGGGTACGAACGAGGAGTGGTCTACTGCGCTGTGTTTGGCGTCCATGTGCTCCCTGATCGCGAGGCAATCCTTCATTGGCTTGGAGCAATAGAAGCAGCTGAACCCTTTCGTGTGCCACTTGAATGGCGTCACGTTGCCATAGCGGAGGACGAGGAGTACATTCCTCCGAACTTTCCATAACCGTAGCATTCGGTTCCCGCTGATTCGAGGCTCACTCTTCGCTCTTTTCCCTGAAAAGAGATTACGCACTTCTTTACGCTTCGATTTACTGTAAGCACATTCTACAAGCAAGGGCTGAGCAACTTTTTATTCGGAGGTGATATGACTGGAGATGAGAATAGACTTGCTGTCAATATCCGTCGCGTCCGTGTCTTATGTTCATATGTTCGATATATTCATATGTAATTTTGAATACTTTTTCATATTATTAGTAATTTTTACTTTCTATTTACAATGCAATGTCTAGGAAATATAATGCTCCTAAAAACTTAATAAGACTTTTGATTTTTAATTTATTACAAAATATTTGTTGCGTTCCGTTAAGAAGCAAATGTCACTTTCAAATATAAGGAAGATTCAGTGCCATGAGAAAATATCTTTACTACTATTGACCTTGTATAATATTCATATTGATCATTCATATGAAAACCAAAATTCAATAGCAAAATTAATTCATTTATTGAAACAACGCAAACAATGATTTGAGGATAACCATCTAGACACATTTTATATACACAAGAAGGCAGTAAAAATAGTTTTCTATTGCGATGCGATCTCTTCACTCTCCAAATCATCTCCGATAAACTCTATTTGTATCATCTCCGAGTCTTCGAGATCTACGTTCGTTGGCTCGACATTATCATGCCTATTTCGCATGTGAATCTTGAAGTTGTTCTGGTGTGCGAAAGATTTATTACAGTGCAGACATTCGAAACGCTTCTCGCCAGCGTGCAGAGCCAAATGTGAATTCAGATTGCTCTTTTTAGAGAACTTCTTCCCGCATATCGTGCAGATGAACTTCTTGTCCCCATTATGCTTCATCATGTGTAGCTTCACGTCATATGGGCCGAAGAACTTGTCCCCACACACCTCGCACTCCACGTTCTTCTCGCGCAAGTGCACTCTCCTCATATGCCGGGACATGATGCTCTCCTGGGGAAACACTTTTGGACAGTACGGACATTTGATTTTCAACTCCTCGACGCCGTGAACATTCGCCAAGTGCAGCTTCTTGAAGTACGGACTCTTGAACGTTTCCGGACAGTGTGGACACGTGGACAAGTTCACTAAATGTACATTTTTCTCGTGTAAAATCTTCTTGGACAACGTCGACAAACTCATGCCACAATAATCACAAGGATAACCACCTTGCCTGTGGTAATATCTATTGTGCATTTTCAAGTGATTCTCCCCCTGGAAACTGGTGCCACATACGTCGCAAATATAGTCGTGGGACAGGTGGTGCTTATTAGCATGGCGCAAGAGATATTCGAAGAACACGAATTTCATATCGCATGTGGGACAAGTGGGCTGGTCTTTGTCGAGTTTGAAGGGGAGAAGGCAGTTGGGAACACTCACGTCGTACTCCGCATCATGAGCTATAATTAGGTGGTGTATCAACTCTTCAAGATTGGAGAAGTTGTTCTGGCACAGCTTGCACTGGATGTCTTTGACGTCAATCTTCACCGCTGCGTCTTTGTTTCTGTTGTTCTTCGTCCGATCGAAGACTATCAACTCTAGGTTCGCGTGTTCGTGCATGGAGTGAGTGTGGATTCGGAGCACTATAGGATCTTTCATGGGTTCGGTGCAGTAAAAGCACCGGTATTTGCCCTTGTACCACAGGAATGGAGTCACATTGCTGTATTGCAACACGTATTCGACGTTACGACGTTTTACAAGTAGTTTACGAGCAATTTCCATTTTCTTATATTTGTCCTCGACGGTGCTGAATTTTGCACCTGCAAACAAATTGTTTCTTTTAACTTTACGATGTTCGGACATTCCCTCCTTTTATTTTTACTTTTGTCACTTGTTTTACTGAAGATCGTGATGATTTCATTTTTTTATACATTTTCATGTATGTGCAATGACATTTTGCGTGTTTTTTTATTAGATCATATCGAGAAACAAGCGTACAGTCCTCGTGATAGAAAATTTCACGGCAGTCTAGACGCCCGTAATATCACAAGGATATCACTAGCGCGTTGCCAACCTTGTTACTTAAAGATACTGTCACATTATCCAGTAATTTCACCGCGTCTCTCACCCTTCAAACCAGAACACAGATTGCTGTGACGGTCGGAGGTGAGGAGAAACCATATTTATTACGATTATACGACAATAATACGCGTAATTCTAGTGCTTTAATAATGCTTTCAGCATATTATTTCAATAGGCATAACAATGACTTAGGCATGAATTTACTCTAATTTTAAATGGCATTAAGTTATAAGTATCCCTTATAAATATGGTCTCAAAAAGTTTACTTTATATTTAAAATAAATATGATAAATATTTTTATTCTTATTTTTTGCTCTTGTGTGACTAATCACCCATATTTTAATAACATACCTACCCAAGATTATACATCTATAAAAAATATGCCGTAAAGTATACGAAGCAATAAATATGCTAGCAGTAGTTATTGCTCAACAAATTATGCCTGAACGTTACGGCCGAATTATTAGTAAATGTAACCTCTGTTAGGATAATAAATAAAATATGCAATGTTAAATTATGCCATATTTAATGCCTATAGAAAACTTCACTTTTCACGTAAGAAGTACGAACACAAATAAAAGACTACGAATTTACGAGGTTATAAATGAAAGACACTACAGAATAGCTGCATAAATGTATTATACCAAATAAAATGCTAAAAATAATATGACATATTCTAGCGGCTATATTTACAACCAGCGTCCAGACCCGACATAGCTCGAGTACAACAACAAATATAACATATATATAATACAGGGCATATGTCTATCACTTACATTTAAAATTATGGAAGGTAGAAAAGAGATTTATCCTCCATTAGTAAGAGAATCACAAAATTCGCACTTTAATTATATCGACTGCTCATATTTAAAGCACAGTTTACGCTGCGAACGAAGCGAATAAAAACTAAATTCGCTTAGCCTGTGTAGCTGTGAGGTACCGAGAGAGCAGAATAGTACCTCCCTCTGTACCAGGTGTCGTAAGAGGCGACTTAAAGTATCAGAACCGACAGATGGCGGTATATCCATCCGAGAACGTGTAACTCAAATGCACAGGGTGAGAAACAGGGAAACAGCATACCGGCCGTGAAGCCTGCGCTCCGCGATGCGTTTATGGGCAGCGGCAATTATGGGCAAAATTTCAACTTTATTGGGGAGATTTCTGTCCAGCATTGAACTTCTAATATCTGTAATGATGATGATGATGATGATGATGATGATGATGATGATGTCAATTTGTAATCGACTCTCTGATTTGCGGTGTGATATTTTTCATTTTATTAATGATATTATATACTTAATTTAAAATTGTGATATTCAATTGCCTATCTTTATATACAAAACTTACGTGCCACTGTGTTTGTCCGTGATAAACAACTGAACCGATTTAATATACTTGCGCACTGTGTCCAGTTTGATCCAACTGGATGGTTTACATATACTTCAACTTATAGTCGCAACCTTTTTATCATGATAAATATAGGTATATAGCTAATAATAATAATTTTCCACATCTCATACATTGACCCGATCCCGTGATAAATCGCTTAAAGCACTTGTGTTACAACAGAGGATACACAAACATACTAGTTAAATACATATATTTAACACCCAGACACAGAACAAACATAAATACCATCATATAAATATTTGTCCTGGGTGGTGATCGAGCCCACGACATTTGGCGCATAAGACTAAGAAAGGATCACTAATATCTGCGCCTTTGGGGTGGGCAGGCATCGAAGTAAAGAAATGTAAATGATCAACCACTTCGCTAGGATACCTAGATAATGGAAACTATTTGTTATCAAGTTCAGCTTATAGCCATTTGAAAGACATTAAGTAAGAACTCGTATTAGGTTAGCTACATAAACGAAGCCATACGAAGTTTGTTTCGCTTCGCTTCATTCGCAATTTGGTCTGCGTTTTCGTACCTTTCGCGGTGCGACCGTCCATTGAGCTATATCTGTGTCAACCACAGATAAATATGTACGTAATCCCGCAATGTACGCACAGATTTGTGCGTCAACGCGACAAGTGCAAATCAATAGATCCATTTAAGTACTTACTGTTCACTCATTATTAAAATACAATCTCACATAAAAATAATACAGTAAATGTAATTATTAGATCGATTCAATACAATTTAAAATACTGAATTACATGCAAGAACACCGCATATTAGGCTGACAAGAATAAACAATGACTTTTTATTTATCAATCCAATATAAAACTGTTACATTTGGTAAACTTAAAAAAAAGAGAATTATATTAAAAAAATATATAAAGCAAGGACAGTACACAATTTTTTATCATTAATTTTAAATCTCATTAATCGAAACGCAAAGGAAAAACATGACAATAGTTTAAAAAATATATTAAACTCCATTGGAAGACCGTATTAGTTATTTGTATGATGAAAAAGTCAAGAAACATATAACACACATATCAGTAAGTGGCGACGAAGGTACCAGAACAGACAGATGGCGGTATATCCATCCGAAACAGTACAGCTCAAATGCACAGGGCGGGTATGGGCAGCAGCATCCCTACGAATGCTGCGCTCTGCGATTGCCAACACGCTTGCCCAGCGCGGCAATTATGGACACAATTGCCCCTTTTTAGTTGGTACAATATACATATTGATATTAGCTGCAAATTGTGAACTATAAATAGGCAGTCTCCAAGTGCCAGATGTATCTTTTGAGATCAAAGTAGGAGAGATAAAAATATATTAACATAATTTTTAATGTTATTATTAGGTTTGTTTTAAACATCAATTGAGATGAAAATTAAACTCCAACATAGCACAGATTAAATAAATTATTAGACAAATAAAATTCACGACTATAAAGTTGATGTGACTTCTTGTCTGTGTACAAAACAAATAAGGTAAAGAGTTGAGACCGGCGCGAGCGCGAGCGCCATCTGCTTAGGACACTTTTCTAATATAACAATAACATTATAAATAAATATATATAAAGAGAAGTTGACTGACTGACATTTTAACGCAGGGCCCACACTATATGGGTTAGAAACTAGATAAGCATTAAGAAAGGATTTTGGATAATTCACTCTCAAGGGGTAAAACGGGAGTGCAAATTTAGTATGATACATTGTTTAAAAGTATTCAGTATAAAGGTTTTTCATTGAAAATCACGAAACACGTATAAAATATTTCAAAAACCATCTCCTAAGGAGGAAAAGGGAGGGGTGCAAATTTAGTATAAAAGTTCTATAACTCAACGAGAGAAAAACCGCGGGGCGCTGTTTCCAATCAAACTAGATAGACAAAAGTGCAACCAGCACGATAGTTCTTTGCGCTAAAAACCCAAAGTTGACAGACACAAGATGAAGTACATAGAAGCTTTCTGTACCTATAATAAATCCCTTAACAAACAGATAAAAATTAAAAATGACAAATCAAGTCATATTATTGACGCGCGGTGTTCGAGCAATGCTTTTCTTTTGACCTGACACGTACAGCGCAAAACCCCGTTGACCAGCATAACCAGGGCACACTCTAGTGTATCATGTCTTGTATCAATCCAACCACGTGTCCGTATTTCTTATGCATATCCAAGTGCGAAGCCAAATTGCTTCGCCTAAGAAACGTCTTCCCACACACGCTGCAACTAAACCGCCTCTCCCCGGCATGCTTCACCATGTGCATTCTCAGAAGATAATTATCAAAAAACCTCTCGCCACAAATCGAGCACGACACATTCTTCTCCTTCAGATGCGTGCGACGAATGTGGTCCTTCATGAACGAGTTCCTGGTGAACATCTTCCCGCACTGGTTGCACTTGTGTCCGATATTGTGCACTTCGATCAGGTGCTTCTGCTTGTGGTACTGGGACTGGAATTGCTCCGGACACTTCGGACATTTGTGGTCGCGAGCGTTGTGGCTCTTCGCCCTGTGTCGTGCCAGACACCACTGGTTCTTGTATTTGATCCCGCACACGTTGCACTCGCACGAATCATTGTGCGTGTACGATATGTGCACTTTCAAATTGGCCACACTTTTGAAACTGCGCCCACAGAAATCGCATATCCTGTTATTGTCGCTGTGTTCCGCATTCATGTGCCTCAGTAATATGCCGAAGTATCTGAACACTTTCTCCGGACACAAGGGGCAAGGTATATTGTCTTTGATGAGTCTGAACGGTTCCAAGCAACCGGTGATTGCCTTATCGTAATCTGCTTTATGTTCCGCTACTATGTGGTCGACAAGGGCGGCGAACTCGTCTATCGGTTGCCCGCAAACTTTGCAGGCTAATCCTGCTATATCTATTTTCACGCTAACCCGTTCGCCTTTACATTTCCTCATAGACTTGGACTTGAGGTCGCAAATAGGGTGTTCCGATGAAGTGTGATCTTTGAGGTCTTCAAATTCTACAAACTTTTTTGAGCAATAGAAACAAGAGTACTGGGAGAAGAATTTGAACGGAGTCGCGGTGGACATATTCAGTACGCATTGTATATTTTGCCGTATCTGTTTTATGTTCTGCTTCTTTCTAGGTGTCGTGTTGTCGACCGGGAACAGCTTGTCAGTGGGCTCGTCTGGAGTCAATATAGACTTCACTCTGCATTTGCTCTTGTGTTGTTTTAAACCTTGGGACGAGCGGCACTGTTTCGCGCAAAATTCGCATTTAAAACTATTACTCTCGGGATGTTCCATCGAAATATGCTTCAACAGAAGCGCTTTGGAAACAAAGCGTAGACTGCACGTATTACACTTTCTGAAGTGGACACTGTTCTTGTGCGTGCGTAACGAGTAGAAGTTATCAAAGTTTTGCGCGCACTGTTCACAAGGGTAACCCCCATCGCGATGGTAGTATCGAAAATGCGCGGCCAGATCTCTTTTCTTATTAAACGTAACACCACAATCGTCGCAGATGAAACGGTTCTGAGGGTGATTGTTGTTAACATGGCTTATAAGGTAACCGAAGTATGAGAACTGCTCGTCGCAGAAGAGGCATCGCAAATCCGACAGCCTGTACGTCTGGTAGGGTATATCGACCGTTGTATCATACTCCAAATCGTGTTTCCCTATTAAATGATCAATGATCTCATTCAGATCATTGAACGGCTCGCTGCATATCTCGCAAGCTATTTCTGATATATCAATCTTTATCTCGATATGGTTCCCTTTTATCGCGCGCAGCGCATAGTCTCTCGTGGAACAAGAACCGTGTGATTTTGTGTGAGATTTGAATTCAACATAATCGGTGTAACTTTTAACGCAGAAGAAGCATAGGAATCTGCCGCGCCATTTAAATGGCAACACCGTGCTGTTGTTGAACAGTGTTTTCAGATTTTTCCGCCTGCGCTCAGAGGCACATCCTTCGTAAGGGGCCGGCGCGAATTCATCTGAAAACAAATTGGTCTCGCTGTAAATGCGCTCCTCAATTAAGCATACAATCAGTCTATGTTAAGTTTGCAGTTGCATATTAGTGTTTTTTATGTGTGAGGACATATGACCTCTTAGGTTTTTCTTCCAGAGGAATTTCTTTCCGCAAATGTCGCAGTGGAAGTTTCGCTCGCCGACGTGTTTAACAGTGTGCATCCTCAAGAGGTGGACATCGAAGAACCTCTCGAAGCAGACGGAGCATTCGACGTTCTTCTCTTTAAGGTGCGTTCGCCGCACGTGGTTCACCATGAAGGAATTCTTCGTGAACATTTTGCCGCAGTACGAGCACTTGTGCCCGGTAGCATGGACTATGATCATGTGCCGTTGCATTGCGTACTGTGACACGAATCTCTCTGAACAGAGGTGGCATTTGGATATTTTGTTGCCGTGCGCCTTCCCCATGTGGTCCCGCAACGAGTGTTTGGTTGGGAACTCTTTGTCGCACATCGAACACTTGTGCCCGTTAGGCCTGTGTCGCAACGAAATGTGCGCCCTCAAACTCGGATCCGTCCTAAACGACATTCCGCAGTATACACAAATGTTCCTATTTTCAGTGTGACTTGTACTTATATGTTTTAACAGGCTACTGAAATATCTGAATACTTCGCCGCAAAACGGACAAGCAAAATTGTCCCTAATCAATTTGAATGGTTGCATATTGTTATCAACGGATTTATCGTACTGTGCCTTGTGTTCGGATATCAAATGGTTCACTAAGCCCTCTAGATCTTGCATCGGTTCGAAACACATTTTGCAAGACAACGATGATATGTCTATTTTAATTTTGATGCCCTGCTCTCTATTCCTCAGTCTTAAGCATTTTAGTTTATTGTTGCATGACGGGTGCTCCATAACCGTGTGTTCTTTGAGATCATCGCATTCGATGAAATCTTTCGGACAATAGAAGCATCTGAATTTGTTCATAAAATATTTAAAAGGTAAGGCTGTGGACATGTTGACTATGCACGCGATATTGCTCCGTATTTCAGCGACAGTAGGCTTCCTTTCGCCGTCATCGAAATGCTCAACTTCGTCGTAGGGTTCGGGGAAGTCTTTGCACTGCTGTACGTTACATTTCCCCGCATGGTTAAGCAGAGCGAGCTTGGTGCCTAACGTTTTCTGACACAGCCCGCATTGTAAAGCGTCCGCGTGGAAATGTGACAGTTTCATGTGGTCCAACTTCTTCACGTCAGAAGTGAACGGTTCGAAACATATGTTGCACATCGAGACGTGAGCCCGAACTTTGTGCTTTTGCAACGCGGCGTTGGAGGGGAAACTTTTAACGCACTTTTTGCAGTTATACACCTTCCTATGATGCAATCTTATATGTGATTCGAGATCTCTTTTCTTGTTGAATTTTCTGTCGCAATCGTGACAGACGAAGCAGTTAGTCGGATGCCTACTATTGACGTGTTTGACTAGTTTACTAAAATTGATAGCTATTTCGTCGCAGTGCACGCATTTGAGATCCGCAAGCCTGTACGTAGTTATCGACATGTCGACGTCTTTGTTGTATGGCAGGTGATGCTTCATTGTCAAATGCGAGAGGATATCATCGAAATAGCCGAACGATTCATTGCATAGATTGCAATTAATGTCTGAAACGTCGATTTTCACTTCGGAATCTCTGGATTTGACTAGTTTCAGTGCCCGATCGCGGTCGGAGCACTTTCCGTGGGACCTTGTGTGAAGCAACAAGTCATTATAATCATCTATGTCATCTCCACAGTAAAAGCACATGTATTTTGACCTCCATTTGAAGGGTACCATCGTTGTGTTGTTGAATAAAGTTTGCAGGTTCCTCCGCCTTATTTTATTAGCCAGGAGTACTTTTGACGGCCCAATTTCATCTGAAAAGATGAAATTACATTTATCATTTCAGGGCTTCAACAAGCATTCTGCTTAATATTAATTGTTCCTCACGCCGATCGATAGATACTCTAGCTTAGACACAAGTACTCCTCGTCGATCTATTTTATCCTACACATCTATCGAAGAATCTTCAATGATCAATATAATTTATAAGAGTTATACAGTATTTGTTAAAAGGTTTTACTATAGAGACAGATTTAGTCAATAATTATAAGAAATGAGGTACCAGCAGAGAAAAATAGTAGACCATCAGAGCCGACAGGTGGCGGTGTATCCACTTGGAAAAGCGTGGCTTAATGTTTTAAAGCTACACTCTGCGATTCCTCCTTTCTCGAGGCGTATATCCAACAATAAATGTTCTTTGGCTGCTATGAAATAATAGAACGTATAGCATAACACAGCATAAAGCCAACATTTCAACGCTTCATATGCGACGACATATGCGCGAACAGATTTTTTCTCCACAAAAAGGATTTGCCGCATAAATCGCAATGAAACTTCCTCTCTCGCGTATGTTTCACGCTGTGCAAATCCAGCAGCTGTTTGTTGAAGAACATCTGCGAACAAACTCGACATTGGACGTTCTTCTGCTTCAAATGCGTTCGTTTCACGTGATCATTCAAAGTGCTCTGGAATGGGAACGCCCTTCCGCATTGTGTGCACTTGCAGCCTTTACCGTGTTCGCTGATGCAGTGCATCCGCATTGCATATTTAGTGGCGAAAGTTTGAGGGCAACTAGCACATTTCACTTTCTTAAGTCCATGCGCTTTCCGTATATGCGCTCGCATGTAGGACTTTGTAGTGAAGACGCGAGCACACGAGTCGCATCTTATACTGTTGATATGATCATGTGCCCGGACTACGTGGGACCTCAAGCTGGGTAGGCTTTGGAATGCACGCCCGCAGTACGTGCATATGCTAGTACTCTCAAAGTGTTTTTGCCCCATGTGTTTCAATAGGTTGTTAAAGTGATTGTAGACCTCACTGCAGATCGGGCACGCGTAATGTTCTCGACTCAGTACGAAACACTTGAAGTATTTCTCGGTGCTCACCGTTCTATCATAAGCGGTCTTGTGTTCCATCACCAAATGATCTACCAACTTTTCTAAATCTTCAAATGTGTCGTCGCATACTTTGCAGAGAATCCTCGATATATCTATCTTTATTTTGCCATCGTCTAGTCTCAACTTGTAGGTGAGATCTTTGATGTTCCCGTGCTCTTCGGCCGTATGCCGCTGAAGATCATCACAGTGGTCAAAATTCGCAAGACAAAAGAAACATTTGAATGCGTTCATGTAATATTTAAACGGAATCAGGCTCGTGGTGTTGACTAGACAAATGACATTCGCCGCTACCTGCTTCCTAACATGTTTTTTGTTATCTTCGCTCGGAACTATAGTCTCTGTATACAATTTCGAGTTGTTCTTGAGTTTGCATTGAGATATGTGCCGTAATAGACTTATTTTAGAGTCTAGAGTTTTGTTGCAAAACACGCATTTGAATATAGTGTCGTTGGCGTGGCTGAACTTGATGTGATGCAAGCGCTGGCGTTCAGTCGAGAACTTCTCGAGGCACATAATGCAAATCAGATTGTGTTCGCGCCTGACGTGTTCAAGCAGGGCACTTTTCGTTGAGAACTTCAACTTACACCTCGTGCAGGCATACACGTTCCTATGATGAGAGTATATGTGTGTCTGTATATCTCTCTTCCTACTAAACATTTTACCGCAATCGTTACACACGAAACAATCCACAGGATGATCGGTGTTCATATGTTTAATAAGTTGGGCGGTGTTGTGGAACTTTTTCAAGCACGACACGCACGTGCGGTCAGCAAGCCTATACAGAGTGATGTTCAATTTAAATTTGACATTATATTTTAGGTCATGCGTAATATTTAAATGTAGAATAATACTGTCTGTGTCATCGAACGCCATTCTACACAATGCACATATAATCCCGTCCGACACGTCAAATTTCATCTCGGCCCTCCTCCCGCGGAATAATCGGATGCCGCGCTCTTGGTCCGCCCGTTGCGTGTGACCTCTTGTGTGTTTTGTGAACTCGACGTAATCGCTAGTAGCGTGTCCGCAGTAGAAACACATATATCTTCCGTTCCACTTTAGCGGTAACATAGTCGTGTTGTTGAGTAGGACCAGTAGATTATTCCTCCTTATCTGATTAGCTTTGTGCCCATCCAACACATCTGAAAAGTTGAAAATGTATCGTGTGAGCGGGCCTTTACACTACGTTCATGTTTCACAAATGCATCGGTTGCGTTTCAATAACTTTAAGTTTGACAGTGTAAGTCAACTGGGCACTGTTCGGACCTCTTGCAACAGTCACAATGCATAGATGTCTGATAGCATAGAGGCAACTGACAAATAGCGGCATAGCTATGCACGTCCCACGTAGGCACGTCTTTTGCGGCTGATTCCTTATTTTTAGATCTGGTCAATCAGAAAGCATACAGTACGATAATAAACGTTACCACAACATATAAACGCTGGCTGGCAGACATATAAACGCAACATATAAAATGGCTTTTGACATTGGACTACGACAAGACAGAGGAGTTGCTAACAATATTATGCTAGACTGGTCTACATTTATTGCTACTATTATTGTTTGTGTATACTGTATGTACTGGCTTAGCATTATATTCTGTGTATTTATTTAATGTGTGCGTAAATAATGTGTTGAATTAACAAGCTTTGTACTACACTAGACCATATAGACACAAATCCACACCTATATGCACACTAGAGCATAGGTGCCTATAAGAACAGGCTAGACCTAGTTTAGGTACCTAACTATCAAAATGTATTTTAGTTTAAGTTACCTTTTGTTGTTGAATAAAGTTATTATTATTAGTTATTATATAAACGCTCGTAATAGAGCACAAGGAGGATATCACTAGCGCGTTGATAACCTTGTGACTTATGTCACATTACCCAGTAATTTCACTGCCTCTCACCCTTCAAATCGAAACGCATCAATGCCAACAATACTATTTGGCAGTACAAATAGGCGGTGCAACGCAGGCGACAATTGTATGAGGTGTACTTCATGTCACCTGGCTCGAGTAAGTTTAATTTGAATATTTGTTTTAAATTAGTAGATTAATATATCCCGCGTGGTACCGACAGAGTAGAATAGTACCACCCCCTGCACCAGGTGTCGTAAGAGGCGACTAAGGTACCAGAACCGACAGATGGCGGTATATCCATCCGGAACATTGCAGCTCAAATGCACAGGGCGGGGATGGACAGCAGCATCACCGTCGCGATAGCTGCGCTCTGCGATTACCAGCACGCTTGCTCAGCGCAGCAATTATGGGCAAAAAACCTCCTTTCTTAGAGGTTTATGTCCAGCAGTGGACTTCCAATGGATGGTATGATGAAGAAGTTAGTATATTTGATATTGCGACTTTTATATCAAATACTATTATGTTCGACAAATAATGTTATTATGAGTAAATCTTGAGAGATAGACATATACGGTCGCGGACTTTCTTTTATTATTAAAAAGGAACAATTCTTCCATACATAGTTTTTGAATAACTTAAACCGTTTACGCAGCGCATGCGACGAAAGACCTCAAATATGAGTAATTTTCCCCGTTTTTGCAACATTTCTCACTATCGCTTCTCTACTATTGGTCTCAGCGTAATGTTATAAAGCCCTAAAGCCTTTCACTATAAATGGACTATCCAACAAAAACAGAATTATTCAATTCGGACCAGTAGATCCTGAGATTAGCGCGTTAAAACAAACAAACAAACGAACAATCGCTTAAACCTCTCGACGGATTTTAATGAAATTTGGCACAGAAAGTCTTTAGACCCTGAGAAAGGACATAGCCTATTTTTTAATTAATAGAAGATTAGAAATAAGGGTTGTAAGGCGTCGAAAAGGGGAATGAAAAGATGTATAGATGTATAGAGCTAGGAACTTGAAACTTATTTTTCAGGCCATTCATTACATATAAATAAACATGACATTCAAAGTTTATATAAGTTAAGGTAAAGAGGTATGGTAACCAAAAAAACTATTCCACGCGGACGAAATCGCGGGCACAGCTAGTTTAATAATAAATTCCCACAACACCTCATACAATGACCAGACTCCGTGGTAAGTCGCTTAAAGCACTTGTGTCACTAGCCAGACAACCGAGGAATCACAAATATACTAATGTAATACATATATTTAACCCCCAGACACAGAACAAACACAAATATCATTGTACAAATATTTGCTGTGTGGTAATCGAACCCACGACTTTTGGCGCACAAAATAGGATTTCATCACCATCTGCGCCATCGGGCGCCCGTCATGACGATAAGATGTTTAGTGCAAACAAGATAAAAATAAAATAGTGTTTCAATTTAATGTTTTATTACATCACCATTATTAACAGAGCACAATTCACTGTTCATACAAAAGAATCCACTGTCCCATTAGGACACGACAAGATCAACAAAATGTTACAATATTTTTGTCTTTTATATATATAGCGTCGTTTAAGCGTGAGTCAAAATGTTGACAATTTCTCAAGTTTCATAAAATCAAATTGCTTATGCATTTAGTTGGTGCCAAATAGATTTCGTTTAAACAATACACGGTATGAAACGTTTACTGCACCGTTATAAATTTAAAGACTTAAAACGCACATTATGTGAAAAATATATCCATCTTTTTTTTTCATTAACTAAACACGTTGTGGTTTGGTCAGCATAATGGCAACGACACTACCAAGGCTACATTTCATTTCCTGCCCAACATTTGGGAATGTGATGAGTATATTAATGATCAGAATACTGTGACAAATCCGTTATTACAACAAGCATTTCTTACTATAACTCAGGCATTAAAGCTAAACAAAATCGATACGTATTGTTTTGTGACATCTTGTTTTTTCTCTGCACCCTTCATATGGTCTTTCTAAACGGATGGAAGTTGTTTTTCCACGCAATATATATTTAGGTCAATAACCTTTGCATATTTTTGTATGAGACAAAGCGAAATAATAGAATGTTTTTAGGTCATTAATAAAACGGCTTATCGTTGGTAATTTATTTAACTTAAGCTCAATAAGTTCTAAACGCAAATCGAACTAACACGTGTGTTTTAAAAGACAATAAATTATATAAGGACCAATTTTTCAGTGAATACAAGTATTTAAATCTTATTTTTTTTTTTATTTAAATTGTTTTTATCAAAACACATTTAATCGAAAACAAAATTAATAAGGAAATTTTAGGAAGTTCCATTAGGTACTTTGTCACAAGATAATGGAAATAAAAAATATAATCTTATTAAGAACAAGGTATTCTTTCAAGGTATCTTTGCAAATAATGATTAAAATAGTTCTGGTATTGTACTTGTCTTCCTCGCATACAACGATTTATGGCCTAGTTTACAGGCGTCAACTTCCCACTTCACACAATGCATTTCTTTACTTTTTACACTTCGTACAACTACAATTTCTCCCATTTTTACGCTTCCTCAATATACCTATCCTGTTCTTGCAGCATTCCTGGTCACTCTCATCTGATACCGGGTATTCGAGCGGTTCAAAATTGTGAACATGTTGGTGTGCCTTAAGTAGCTCTGTGGACGGGTACTCATTGCCACACTCGGTACATTTGACGGAGTTCAAATGGTATCGCCTACTGTGTTCCCTATACGAGAAGGTATACACCCGAATGCCACACCTAGGGCACAGTTTGCTCAGATCACAATCAACCACATGGTCTACATCGACATGGTAATAGAGCATGGTAAATGTAGCAAACTTCAGATCGCACATGTAGCAAGAGAAGCCGTCCAGTATTTTGAATGGCATGAAATACAATATGACCTCCTTCCCAATCTTAATCTTGTGCTCCAACTGCAGATGCTCCACCATTGCCTCCAAATCGTCCACTGCTTGCGAACACTTCTGACAGGAAAGTGAAGTGATCTCCACCTGAACGCCGGTGTACAACTTGTGAATTTTGAAATCCGCATTTTTGTGTGACAACCCGTAATGCGTGACCAGACATCGCATATCGGAATTCCTAAACGGACAACTTACACAACAGAATATGCCACCTCGGATTTTCTTGAACGGCACCGCGGTGCAATGCGCGAGAAATTTGACTATATCCTGCTTGCTAACATTTACATCTTTCCCTTTATCCGTTTCAGTCTCTTCCTCTGTGTCAGTAAGTCTAACTACTTCGGTGTGTTTCTTTAGTATGTGTTTCTCCAGAAACTCTCTGGTTGCATACGCAAAATGGCATTCGTCACACACGTAGCTTTGCACTGGATGTTTCTCGTCGACATGGCTTATGAGCAATGAGGAGTAAACGAAGGTTTCATCGCAAACTAGACACCTGAGGTGGCTAAGATCGTATATCTGCATATACATGCACACTTCCCTGTCGTATTCTACACCGTGATCATCGATCAGATGTTGGACCAGTTCGTCTATCGAAACAAACTGAGTATCACATAATCTGCAGCCCATATCTGACACGTCCAATTTTATGCACACGCTGGAACGCTTAAGTTTCTTAAGAGAATGCACAGTCTTAACGAGGTCTCCGTGGGTCATGGTATGTTTCCTCAGCTCTTCATTATCGAATGTTGGTTTATCGCAAAAGAAGCACTGATAAAGGTTTTTCCAATTGAATGCAATAACACTTGTGTTATTCAAAAGAAGCTGCAGGTTATTTTGACGTTGCAAAGCCGTCGACGCGTAGATGCTGTCGTCACCTACACCTGGAAATAAATGTCTAGCTATAACCTCTTTGCATTACTAGCATCTCATATGTGTAATTCGTCATTTTTTTTATATGCAATAAATATATCTCTTTACTGTTTCTCCTAGGACTCTCATAATCACAAAAATTACTGTTCCTGATAGGAGACTCTTATCTTATAACAAAATATATACAAGTAATCTATGGTAGATTGATGTAAAGGTTTTTATTGTGCCTAGCCATGTGACTTCGCAAACTCTTCCTCCAGAAGAACCTCTCGCCACACATATCGCAGTGAAAGTTCTTCTCCCCGCTATGCTTCACCATATGCCGCCGCAGCAAGATATTATTGAAAAACTTCATGTTGCAGATGGAGCATTCCACATTCTTCTCCTTCAGATGCGTCCGCCTCACGTGGTCGCGCATGAACGAGTTGCGTGTGAACAATTTGCCGCAGTAGGAACATTTATGCCCAGACTCGTGCGCTTCGATCAAATGCTTCTGCCTGAGATACTGAGTGGCGAAGGTTTCAGGACACTTTGGGCATTTCGCTGCTTTTACACCATGAGCTTTTGCCATATGCATGTAAAGACGAGATGGTATATTGCATTCTGCATCACATATGGTGCATTTAAACCGCCCATCTCTGTGATGCCTCCAAATATGCACCCTCAGATTTTGATCGCGACGGAACGTCTGGCCGCAGTAAACGCAAATTATGTTATTGTTCGTGTGTTTCTTGTTCATATGTTTCAACAACGTTCCGAAGAACCTGAACACTTCACCTGGGCAGTTCGGGCACGCCATATGATCTTTTATCAGTCGGTAAGGCTGGAGACAGGTGGTGATAGACTTGTCGTAGTTGGCGTCGTGTTTTATTATCAAATGGTCTAACAATGCGTCTAGGTCGCACATGGATTCGAAGCAAACCTTGCAAGCGAGAGAAGATATGTCTATTTTCACGCACGCTACGGACTCCCTGCATTTCCTGATACATTTTTGTTTGACGTCGCACACAGGGTGCTCCATAACCGTGTGCTCTCTCAGCGCGTCAGAGTCCACAAAGTCTTTCGAACAATAAAAACAATTAAACTTATTTTTGAAAAAGTTAAACGGTATAGCGGTCGACATATTGATAACGATAACTATGTTTTCTCTAATCTGTTTCACGCTGGGCCTTTTCACAGGATCTTCCACGTCTTCGTCAAGGTCCATGTCAGACTCTTTCTTTATTTCAACGTCGAAGAAGCCATCCTCCTTTTTACATTTCCTCACGTGCATTTTCAAGCCTTGTTTAGTATGGAACTCTTTAGAACAATTATCACATTCCAAGGAACCATCATCTGGGTGTTCTAACTGCATGTGTTTCTGTTTCATAGCCGCTGAAGGCAGTTTCAACTGGCAAATGCTGCATCTAGAAAAATGTTTATTATTCCTATGCTTACGCAGAATGTTCAGCGAGCTGAAGTTCTGCGGGCACATATCACACTGGTACCCTCCTTCCCTGTGATAGTTTTTATTGTGTGAGAATAGATCCCTCTGCTTGTTGAACTTCTGGTTACATTTCTCGCAAACCAGACATTTCTTCGGGTGATTATTGTTGACGTGCGACACCAAGTAACCGAAGTAGGTGAATTTCTCGCCACAGTGCAAGCAGGTGAGATCTGCCAGCCTGTACTCTTCGATAGCCATTTCCACTTCGCGGTCGTACTCTATCTCATGTTTCGCATGCAAGTGGTTCAGGATTTCGTCAAAACACGTAAATGGTTCGTTGCAGATCTCGCACGCGATTTCCGACATATCAATTTTGATCTCCATGTTTTGCCCGCCTTTCAGTACCATCAAGGAGTGGTCCTTAGTGGAGCAATGGCCGTGGGATTGCGTATGCTTGCGGAGGTCCGCGTACTCGGACACGTCTTTGCTGCAGTAAAAGCATAGGTACTTCCCGCGCCATTTAAATGGTATAATTGTCGTGTTGTTGAAAAGTATTTGCAGATTTCTCCGCCTGCGCATCGACGATGATTCGGAGCCCTTGTATTTCCGAGGTTTTACATCTGAAAAGAAATGGTTTCGACTGTAAATGTACCCTTATAATGCACGGAAATTAACAACATTACTATTGATGGAAGTGCAAGTATTTCTTTCTAATTAAAATAATAAAAAAAAATTATACAAATCTTTATCGATAGGGTACATTTAAAGTGCCTGGTGATGTTTTTCTGCGAGTACGATATACGCACCATCCTATATGCCCATTCATTTGGTTATACATTCACATTTTTACATATCGCATGAACTTATGTACCTAATATGCAAGAATGTACATAATACGCTTTATATTGATTTGAATGGTACAGCAAAATATTGTAAAAGTCAAATAATTAACGCAGTATTATATTTATTTTATAAGACTACAACTATATATATATTATCATCACGTTTAGATCTTCAGACACCGTAAGATTCGGGATGATGAATTTTCATATGGACACGCAAGCCATTTTTCTGGACAAACCCCAGACTACACACGGTACAGACGAACCGCTTATCATTCTCATGTATACGCATATGGTCTTTCAACGTTTGCTTCCTAGGGTACGACTTGAGGCAGACGTCGCATTGGTACACCCGTTCCCCAAAATGCTTCACCATATGTTTCTGCACGTGCGTTCTTGAAAAGAACTTCTGGCCGCAAATAGAACAGGGGAACTTCTTCTCTTTCAGGTGGACCGCAGCCACGTGGACCTTCATCTTGCTCATGATGCGGAAGCTCTTGCCGCAGTCTGGACATTTGAAGTCTGGCGTCTCCATATTATGAACGGAGACGTGATGGCGTTTCCTCACGTCATAGTTCACAAACGTCTCCGTGCAGTAAAGACATTTGAGTGTTTTATTCTTGTTGTGCACTTTCGATTCGTGGCTGTCTTTTTTCGACGAGGAATCAAAGGTCTCCGGACATAGATTGCACCGGAAACCAGAGCCGTGCCTCAGCGAGTGGACTCTCAACCTGTCCTGACTAAGAAACGATTTCCCGCACCGCTCACACACGTAGTTACCGAAATGCTTGTTCATGTGCTCGTTCAGTTTGATGAAATACAGGAACTGCTCTTCGCATATAGCGCAATGAAAAGCGTCCCCTTCGATTCTGTACGGTATGATTCCGTAGCCATATTCCTTCGCAATGGACACATTATGAGCCGCTTGTATATGATTGATCAGACTATCTACATCGTTAAAGTTACTCCCACAGTTGCATTTTAGTACAGACACGTCAATTTTCACTTTCTCATCCCTCTTTAAATACATCACAGCCGATTTTACGTTCGAACAGTTATGATTCTTCTTTGTGTGCTCTTTGAGAATCTCCATGTCTTTATATGGCAGGTGGCAGAAGAAACAAAGGAAGTTCTGCCTGTGCCATTTAAAAGGCGTTACTGTGGAATTCTCTAGAACGTTTATGGCGTTTCTCTTCATGATGCGATTGCGTTTAGTGGCGGTGAGCGAGGACTTAGGCGCGGCCTCGATCGGCGCGGGCGCAAGGCGCTTTGCACCTAAAAATGAAATGAGATCTTGTGAAAAATGACGCCTGTACTTTAACTGTGGCAGCATTCATAATTAGCGGACCTTGGTCTTGTAATATACAGATCAATAGAAAATTGTATAAGGTCGTGTATGTTTCCTTAAACTTACAAATTTTCCGAGCACATTTCTTAATTTTCCTTTCAAAAGAACCTCTTCCTGGCAATAACAATTAGAATGTCTACCACGAGACTTCATAAACAAGTATTCATAAAATTATTTGAAATGGATTTTACTCTCGTATTTTTGTATTTGACGGGCTCGACGGTGCAGATGGTAGTGATCCTATCGCCAAGGGTTGTGGGTTTGGTCCCCACCCAACACAAACATTTACATGATGATTTTTGCGTTTTTTCAGTGCCTAGGTGTTAAATATATGTATTTAAGTACTATATTTGTGATTACTTTATTGTCTGGCGTCGATAACACAAGTGCTTTAAGCGACTTATCTCGGAGTCAGGTTAATGTATGAGATGTTGTAAGAAATTATTTTATTTATTGCTCCATATCTAGATGCCGGACCTATAAAGCACGCTCACATCCCGATGCAAGCATACAAAGCAACAGATCAACCTACTACCTGCGTCAGAATTGCACAATTGGCTCGATGGCGCAAATGGTGGTGATCCCATCTTGTGCGCCTAAGGCCGTCGTTCGATTCCTATGCAGAATAAATATTTAAATTTTAAATATTTCTGTTAATTCAGTGTCTGGACGGCAAATATGTATTTAAGTATTATAAATGTGATTCCTCTGTTGTCTGATGTCCGAAACAAAAACATTTTAAGCGACCTATTGCAGAGGAGTCAGGTTAATGTAAAAATATGAGGTCTGTGTATATATTTATTTAAAATAAAATGTGAAATCACAAGACAAGAACGAAGATAATGACGTCATCATAAAACGTAGTGCGCGCGAGTGCGACACCTAATCATTCCTTACTCACTCATTGTTTCAAGATCAATTTAAATAGTTTTAAGTCTTAATTTCCCTGAACTATTATCCAAATTAAAGTTTACCGTTCCACTGAAATCGATAAGGTATAACACTCCAATCCATTTTTCACTGAATTCTACCAACAATCGACGGAATACCCTCTAGTGACGAGGGAGTTGATGCATGAATGATCGATGTAGGTCCAATGATTTTTCCATATTTAATTCAACAGTTGAGACAGCGAGGCGAAAACTAAGCAACAATATCAAATGAATTAAGTCATAGTGGAACAGTACCTCCTTCTGTACCAGGTATCGTAGAAGACCGACTGAGATACCGGAAAAGACAGACGGCGGTATAACCATCCGAAGTACCATAGCTCAAATGCAATTGGAATGGGCAGCATTCCCGCTGCAAATCTACACGCTGCAATTAAAGAAAAAAATCCCCTTTTTTGGGGATGCTCCTGTACCAGGTCTGGCCTGTAAAAGGCGACTGAGGTACCGGAAACTGCAAATGGCGTACCACCCTAAACAACAAAGGTCATTTCCGGTGGCTCATGTAATGAACTTGCATAAAACTTAGTTTTAAAACCCGTCTGGTGCCGGTAGACTAGTATAATGTAGACCTAATTTTTATGTTAGATGACACTTATGATAGCGTGAGGTCATCAGGGTCATCAGTATTATGAATACAATTTAGCAGTTAAATATTTATTAAGGTTTTTCTATTTATTATTTTCGATGTATTATAGATCGACGATTATTAAGTGCTTGTAATGGGCCTACTTGAATAAAGAATATTTTGATTATATTTATTTATTTAGTATAGGAACACTTACAGAGTACTGTCATAGATACTAATATTCGTAATTAAATATAATATTAATTAGATAGTAACCTAAGAGATGCGCACACATATTTTTTTTATTTATTTTTATCAAACAAGACGTAAATAATGGTAAAGAATACAAGCAAAAAAAATTATATGATAATTTTATTATTATTATATAATTTTATGACAGTATTTATGAAATTTCCCTCTTAGAAGTAAAGAATTTATTAATAAAACATCACTCTCTGGGCAATTGGGCAACAGCATTACCGTCGGAAAGCCACGCTCCGCGACCGCCACCACACCTGCCCACCGCCCCCCATTCTTGAGGAAGGATACGTCCTGAAGTAGACATTCTACGGTTTATAGTGGAATTTTCTTAACATTTGCTCTACTTGTCAATGTTTTAATCGTGAACACCTTTCAATTGGCCTTGTGACATGATCGTTCTTTTTATTTCATTTTGTAAGATAGTCTATACTATTATGTGGGCTCTGTCCATGGCATCGAAGGCTTCATTGGCTTGAAAACAAATGAACATTTTATCATTTGTAACATTTACTAGCTGTGCCCGCGACTTCGTCCGTGTGGTATAGTTTTTTTTGGGTACTATACCTCTTTAGCTTAACTTATATAAACTTTAAATGTCATGTTTATTTATATAATATAAACAATGCCCTAAAAATTAGGTTTCAAGTTTCTAACTCCAAAAATAGCGATACTTCCATACAACTTTTCATCTCCCTTTTCGACCCCTTAAGTCAAAGTAAAATGGTATGGTGCCCAAAGAAACTACTGCAACGCAAACTACGGGCGAAGTCGCGGGCACATCTAGTAGTTTATAAACACATTAAGTGCCTGCGTAACTGCAAGAGTCACCTCAGCCTATTTACGCTCATGTCATCGCAGGGGTATCTGCATATATTACGAGAGATTGCACAGTAAATTCCCTGCTTCACCCATCCACCATCATCCTTTGGGTAAACAGAAAAGTACATCATGCAGATGGTGTTGGTTACTACTAAGTAATACACTTAGTTATTCACACTAGACAGATTAATTACGGAATCTCAGCAACGAAACGAGTTCAAAAATACCAGCCTAATGTCCTCTACCATTGTTCTTTCGCTATGCGACCACAAAACGACAATACTTGCAAGATGCAATGTACACGTGCCTTAGAAATTACACCTTGCGATTACTTATAAAAGTATAACGCATATAACTCACTGCGCACGGACTGCAGTGATCGCTACTTTCGCGGCAAACTGTGACGTCACACGGCATTAATCACTAGTCAAAGAGTGCGGAAAATGAAATTGCGATTAATTGAAGGTCACACCATAGTTAGGTATATTTAAAAATGTTTCTATAATATATACGATTAAATGGAAGTTTCTATCGTATTATTCCTCAACCTTTTAAGAGTCAAAAATACTAAACGTAACTAAATGATTTTACTTTGGGGTAGAATGCGTCCCCCGTGACTCGACTTGGGGTCCCGAAGATCCCAGGTTGAGAAACAATGATCTGACTGTATTGTTATGCGCACAAATCCAACTTTGAATTAAATTAAAACAATACAAAAAAAATACTAAACTAAAAAAGCACTATTATTGAAAAAAAAAAATTTTTGGAAAAAACACATTTTCAAGGTTGGATGTAAATACTAATAAAAAAAATATAATGAACAAAATGTTTTCTGTTACGTTATATGTGTTTATTGAATTATATTTTATAACGATAAATGTATACAAAATCTAGCTGTCCCGGCGGCAAACGTTGTTCTGCGATGTAAATTATATAACATTTTAAAATTACTATCAAAAATAGGGCTTGGTGATAGAATGGTGAAAATATAGGGTTGTATGTATTTAATTGCCATATCATCAAAAATAAATGAATAGAATTTTAGTCTTAAAAAAATTTAAATAAATGTACGGGTTGGATAACCCTTATCACTTAAGGGTATGAAAAATAGATAGTAGCTGATTCTCAGACCTACAGAACATGCATATGAAATTACATAAGAATCGGTAAAGCCGTTTCGGAGTATGGTAACTACCACTGACAAGAGAATATTATATATAAGATAGAATCAAGACAACAATTAAAAAATACTTAGCAATAGTCAGATTGAATACATTGGGAAAAACAAGACCAAATTATTTAACAAATTGCGGCGACCACACCTTAAAACAATCCCGCGATGCGGACGATCACACTATCGAGTACATAACGCGGATTTAACAGAAGGAGGCGCCGCTGTATCGACCGCATATCTGCTAGAAAATCATGTGTGCCGTGTTCAATTTTTTTAAAAGATGCAGGTGCAGGTTTACATCAAGAACAAAAAATAATATAAAAACATGCGTTATTTAAAAGTTTGAAAATGTATTTTTTTAATGCTTTTTTATTTATGTTTTGGACAAATATGATTTAAATTAAATCCCCTTTACTTGAATCTATTAAAACAAGTCAGAAACAAATAAACACAACATTTTTCGCCTTATGTCCCTTACACCAATTGAATTTCTGACCGGATATGGTTGTGATTAAAAATGTATAATACACAATGACTTGTCATTATATCATATTCAAACAAAACATTGTTTTTATTTTTTTATGATTCAGCATACACAAATACATGTAAGCCTAAATGTATACCCTCCTGTCGCACACCCCAGTTTTTCATAGTCACTTTAGTAATTTTATATAAGTAATTTCATTGGCAGAACAACGTTTGCCGCAACATGTCATTTTAATTTCCCGCCAATATAAAAAAAAAGTGTGTGAGAATGTACGAATGTTTGTTTCTCCTTCACGTCATAACGGCTCAACGCATCCTGATGAAATTCGGCACTCACATAGATCGTAGTCCAGAATAGCATATAGACCTTTTACCTGGGACAAAATAATATGCCAAGGGATATTAATATGTGCCTGTTTATTTTCACAGAGGGATCCACATGGTTTGGGAGTAAAATCTGACAAGAGTTCCCGCGGGACGCGAAGTAGATTGAACTTTGAAATGTACCTACGTTATATTATGTTCTAGTTGATGCTCGCGACTTCGTCAGCGCATGATTAGTAATTCGAATCGCACTCATCTATCTTTATACATACCAAAATTAATCAAAATTGGTTCTGCGGTCAACAGAAGAGACTCTAATCACACAAACTGTTATAATATCCGAATGAAGTTGTACGAATTTGGTGTTATCGGGTGACAGTCCACAAAATAAGTGGTTTTATACAAAGATGAAAGTTCGTTCCTGTCTGCACGTCGAACACAACACGATTAAAAGCAGATTGGCGGATAAAAGTTGGCAGGCGATTGGGGCGCAAACGACATTCATCTTTATATATCAGTCCAAGCGTGATGTTATATAGCCTATAGCTTTCCTCTATAAATGGTCTATCCAACACTGAAAGATTTCTTTAAATTGGACAAACGGTTATTGCTATTAGCGCGTTCAAACAAACAAACTCTTCAGCTTTATAAAATGTGTATAAATAAAAAATAATCTTCACATATAAAGTAACAGAAATGATATTTGAAATACACATCTTTGGGTGTTCCGTGTTGTATTCAATGTATTTACAACTAAATATATATACTTTAAAAATGAATTCTAGCCAACATGCGATACTGTAGTATACTTCTATAGTAAACTTTTTTTGACGTTTCACATGTAACCATGTTCATACACGTAACCAATACCCAGACTAAACACATCACTATTATCGTCATAGCCATTGGAAGTCCACAGCTCATAGGCCTCCCTAAAAAAGGGTGGGGATGGGCAGCAACATCTTCACCGCGAAAGCTGCGCTCGGCGATTGCTAACACGCTTGCCCAGCGCGGCAATTATAGGCAAAATTCCCCCTTTCTTGTGGAGGCCTGTAACTGTGGACTTCCAATGGCTGATTTGATGACTGTATCTATCCCTTAGGGAAGTTTATGTCCACTAATGGACATTCTGCAGTTGATATATGAGGTACTATATACGGTCTACATTTTGTAACCAACAAGAATCTATCAAACATCTCATATGAAATCACCTACAACATTTATATATATGTTACATATGTAAAAGAACGAATGCATTGTACGACGCCCGATGGCGTAATCAGTGGTGTGGTGGTAACCCACGCATGACAAACATTAATGTTAATTTTTATTTGTATATAACGAGTCGACACAAGCATACGGACCGCGTCAATAAAAGCAACACCGCGGCCTATAGCCGTAATATCACAAGGATATCACTAGCGCAATGCCAACCTTGTGACTTGAAAATATTATGTCACATTATCCACTTCCACTCTCAACCTTCAAATCGGTAATAAGAACACTGTTTGACGTCAAAAATAGGCGAGCATACCAAGAGTATGCAGTTGATCTTCGAAGAACGCCTCTAGTAGAGTGATAAACATGTTTGTTGTGTCTGGGTGCTGCTTATGTATTTTTTCATTAATCTATTGTCTGATATCCTAACAGAATTGTTTTAAAACCAGACCACTGCATAGTAAAAATTCTAGTACAGAATTCAACACAGAACACTCAAAGGAATGAATATATAAGTCGTTCCTACCTTTGACAACTGTCTTCGTCTTCGTTTTCTCCGTCTTCAACTTCTTCTTTTCAGTCTTGAGCGCGGTCTTCTTGGGGCGGCCGCGTTTAGCACGAGCGGGCAGCGGGGACGCTGTCACGTCCGCGTCCGCTGGCGCTTCTGCGTCCGCGCCCGCTTCCGAGTCCGCTTCCAGCGAGAGCGAGAGCGATTTCAGCGGCTCGTCTGTGGTATTGTGAGACGTTAGTATAGAAGTTGACTACACCTGCGTCATCTACTAGTGGATGCCGTACATTGGCCATCCATCAGTGGATGTCCAATGGTCAATGGAAATGGAGAAGATGTCTAGGAGAATGTACGCTAATTAGTCCTGACGGGCCCGAAAGCACAGATGGTACCGATCGTATCTTGTGCAAATATTTATATGATGAATAATTGTATTTGTTCTGTGTCTGGGTGTTATTTATATGTATCTAAGTGTAAAAATTTTTATTCCTCTGTAGTATGATATCCGTAACAGAAGTGCTTTAAGCGATTTATCTTAGAGTAAGGGCAACGATATCGTGATGTAAATAAAAAAATAATGATCCTGGTGTGGTCGATCCATCAGTGGATGCCCAACATCGGACGTCCACTAGTGGTTACTGGTAATGTTACATCTTATCGCTAGGAGAATGTACGCATATCGCCCAATTTCGTAGGAGGCCTAAACATCATGATATCAGTAGTTGGACATCCACTAGGCATGGTCTCCCCAAAATAGACGCTAGTATGGTGGCGACAGCAGAGCGTAGCTTCGCGACGAGAATGCTGCTGCTCATACCTGCTTTGTGCATTTACACTGCGCAGTTTCGGATGGGTACACCGCTGTCTCTTCCGGTCCACCGGTCGCATCTTACGACTCCTGGTGGATGGTGGAACCACTATCAGCCTATCTTTACTAATATTATAAAATAGAAAGATTTGAGTGATTGTTTGTTACGGATTCAATCAAATACTACTTGACCGATTACAAAATTTCTTCGACCATTATACAGATATACTTCTTTACAGAGTGACATAGGCTATGGTTTATTTTAGAAAAAAAAAAGAGATTACTACTTAACATTGAAGTATGTAGCTTGTATTTTTAAACGTTTCTAAAAAATAAACAAATGATTTTAACTATACACAAATAAACTAAACAAATCAATTTGGAAAAGACTGAACTGATTTCTTTCTTTCTAGAACTTCCATTTTACTTTCTAGAACATTATTAGCCGTGGGGTACCGGCAGATTAGAATAGTACCTCCCCCTGTGGTGTCGTAAAACGCTACTGAGGTAGCAGAGCCGACAGATGGCGGTACATCCACCCGTAACAGTGTAGCTCGAATGAATTCCTGTGACGCTACGCTCAACGATAGCCACCACGCTTGCCAAGCACGACAATTATGAGTAAATCCCCCTCTCTTGGGGAGGCCTATGTCCAGCAGTGGACGCTTCACGTCTTTCATGATGATCAGTAAGTGTCGATAGTAACGTTTTAACCTATAAGTGGAATCTTTTGTTTCTTTTTATTTTATTTGTGTAATTAGGTTAAGAGTTTTCGTAATAGGCTATTCTCCAATTTCTTCATTTTTTTTTTAAATGTTCGTATATATCTGATAATTCATTATAATTTTTATTTCAGCAAAATATGACCGATTTATGCCGAAAAAAAAATATTAAAAATTTGTCGTAAAATATACGCGCCAAAATACCATCCGCCATTTTGGTGACGTCAATAGTACTAAAATATTGTAACCTCAAATTGACATTTGTCATTGACACGATATTGAGTTTGTCGGCTTTGTTGAGTTGTTTTTATTTATATAAAAAGATGAGTTTCTATAACCCGTATCGTTGGTGTGTTGCGTTAAATTGTAAGAATTCGACATTGAAGACTCCAGAAAAGTTATTTATTACTATTCCGAACGATGTTGTTAACCTCAAAATAAGAAAATTTCATTGAATTACACCTATGAATCACACAAATGATATTGTTGTGATAAAGTAATAGAAAGATTTACTTACATAGCTGTTTTTATATTTCTGCATTCGGCAGAAAAGAAATCTGTATTACACGCAAAGAAGTTTGTAATCATTACCGCATCTATCTTCGGTAAATTAGTACTTTCGGCTTTTACAAATCCGACGTCCATGTTTAATTATGCAAAAGTAGCGTAATAAAATACAAAATCTCTAAAATAAAAGGAATTATACACAAAAAAAGTAAAAAATTAAGGAACACAGTCAGTTGTTTACATTTAGATATTTTAGTGCTTGTGACGTCATTCTGGAAAAAAACATGGTGGACGGTGTTTTCGGTCACGTGACTTACAGATAATAAAACTCGGATTTTAATTTTGAAATATAAAATTAATCTTAGGTTTTTATGGAATAACGACATTTTTTTTCAATTCCTCACGTTATTATTTATTCAAGTAACATAATGTTATATTTTTTTGTTGATAGATGAAAATAGCCTATTTATGTAGTACATTAATAAATTTTCACATAAGCATAAAAAACAGTACCGTCACCAAAATCCATTTCGTCTTCAAGGTATTCAACTTCGGCATCGTCTGCGGGCGTTTCGTCCACAGCTTCCGACTTCAGCTGAGCTTGGTAAAACAATACTGCAACAATAGAAAATTAGAAAAATATTAATGCGATCCCTCCAACGTACGTGTAGAATGCTTATTCGTCGACATAAGTATTATAAGATAAAAGATAGAATTATACGGGTTTATTGAGCCCCCCTGTACCAGGTGTCGAAAGAGGCGACTAAGGTAGCAGAACCGACAGATGGCGGTATATCCACCCTTAACAAGGATCAGATTCCGCCATCTGTCGGTTCTGCAGCTCAAATGCACAGGGCGAGGATAAGCAGCAGTACACCATCCTGCCTCCCTCCAACCCTCCAACATACGTGTAGAAGGCGTCCTTTCGAGGGGCGCGACGGCGCATTCCGCCCTGTCCTATGCGTTAAGAGTTGTGGGATTGCTCCCATCTATTACAAACGTTTAAATTAATTATTTTTCTTTTTATAAATAAAATAGTACACATGTAACTACACAACATATTTTTAGTCTATGTCTCTGCCTGGAAGAGATCGTATTTATTATAACTTGACCTTGACCTATACGACTCTGGAATGAGCTTCCGTTGAATATTAAGCAATCCCCAAACATATTTATTTTAAAACGCTTTCTCCATACTTTATGTACTGATGCTGCTTCTCTAACTTTATAACCCTATTTCTGATGTAATTTTTAAATTTTTTTTTTTATATCATATGTATTTATTGCGTTTATTTATACAAATAGGTATGTAAAGTTTATCTATTTTGTACATATATATATATATATATATATATATATATATATTGTCTGCACCACTATATATATTTTTTTCTGTTTCGTGTAATGGTTGACTGGGAGATAATCCCAACTGGCATTAAGGCCGCCATTTGTACATTTTGTAATATTTGTGAAATAATGTTCAATAAATATATGAACAATATCAATATCAGTTTTTATTCTTTCTCATTAAATATTTTTGTGTACAATAGACAGTATTATTATTACATTCTAAATATACACATCTCATACATCGACCTGACTCCGTGGTAAGTCGCTTAAACGACTTGTGTTACAGACGTCAGATCACAAACATAATACTTTTATTACATAATTTTAACACCCAAGCACAGGACAAACACAAAAATCATCATATAAATATTTGTCCTTGGTGGGGATCGAACCCACGAACCTTGCCGCATAAAAAATCGGATCACTACCATCTGCGCCGTCGGTCCTGTCAATAAATATAATGAATATTTGTTTATTCTGTGTATCTGTGTATTGAAATATGTGTTGCAATATAATATTTGTGATTCTGCTGTCTGATGTCCGTAACACAAGTACTTCAAGCGACTTATCTCGAAGTCAGGTCAATGTAGGAGATGTTCCTTTGCGAAGCGAGATGATTTTTGCCAGTTGTTTAAAAACCTTCCACTTACGTAAAAAGACAACAAGAATCGGCGAATTTTTAACACTATGAATGAATCTGATGACTATTTCTTAGTAGATGCAGGTATGGGTGCTTTTACAATTTATATGAGGTAGAACCTCATACAAAGGTCGTCTACATAGGTACCTCACTCTCACCTATATCTACCGCCAAACAGCAGTGTTGGGTTTCGGTTTGAAGGGTGTGAGAGGCACTGAAATTACTGGGTAATGTGACTTAACATCTTCAAGTCACAAGGTTGGCAACGCGCTAGTGATATCCGTGTGGTATTACGAGCGTGTATATGCTGCGGTACCGCTTCCTATCACGCTGCTTGTGCTTGTTCGACATAAGTCTTATAACCCCCCTTATACCCCTATACCAGTCGTAAGAGGCGACTGAGGTACCAGAACCGATAGATGGCGGTATAACCATTCTCAACAGTGCAGCTCAAATGCACAGGGCGGGGATAGGCTGCAGCACTCCGTCGCGAACGCTGCGCTCTGCGATTGCAAACACGCTTGCCCAGCGCGGCAATTATGGGTAAAATTCCTTGGGGAGGCCTATAGGTGGAGGCCTATAGAAGCTGTGTGCTTCTAATGGCCGGTATGAAAAAAATATTCTTTGCTGGACCGATAATTATCTATAGTTATTTGTTGTATTTAATTACTGTGATATAATAATTTTATTGTATTATATATAAATAAATTACTGAATTAAAGTATAATTCTTCGGCAAAATTACTCGTTTCTTGGGGAGGCCTATGTCCAACAGTGGACTTCCAATGACTGTAACGATGAAGTATGTGTATATCGATGTGTGTATGTATGTTTGTAACTCTTTCACACCGGAAATTCGAAACAGATCTGGATAAAGTATAGCACAGATAACATTGAC
Source organism: Heortia vitessoides (assembly GCA_020976665.1). NCBI lineage: Eukaryota > Metazoa > Arthropoda > Insecta > Lepidoptera > Crambidae > Heortia > Heortia vitessoides. The sequence continues at coordinate 6,154,560 of JACJUM010003272.1, read as the reverse complement.
AGTCAGGAGTAACATATACAGTACTTTTTATCCGGAAAACTTGCTCCTGTGAGACAGATCTGGCTTTTTAATTTCATCTATGTAATCGACACGACTTTTTGCACAGTTTAGTATCCTCAGGGATATAAGACCACCCGGACGTAAAGTTGGTATTAATTTTTAATTTATCAACAAATAGTCCCACCTTTGGGCCTGAACTCCCCCCGTCCAATCATGTCCACAAACTTCTTCTCCGAGTCGAGCACCTGTTTCTTGAAATAACACGCGTCCCGCAACCGGGTGATGCACACCTCGCAGATGAGGCGGTTGGGGCCGTTTGGACCGTCATTGTGCTGGGAGATCTGTTGAGAGATGTTGTTCATACAAACGTTAATACTAAAGTGAAGAACTACACATGCGTTATTAAAATAATAATAATAACTTTATTCAACAACAAAAACTTAAACTAAAATACATTTTGATACTTAAGTACCTAAATATATGTAGTTACATATGCGGCTGTCCATGTATCACGTGGGGCTTGAAGGGGAAGATGGAGGATAGCTGAAGCAGAGGGAGGGGTGGGGGAGAAAGCGGGTTGTGAGGATTAAGGGGAGGGGAGATGTGTGGGGTCGAAGGGGCTGGGCTGGTGTATGGAAGGGGGGACGAAGCATCAGATAATCAAGTCTTTCTTGTTTTCATGTTTAATGCACTGGCACAAAAAACTAAATTTAAACATGGCCTTTAATTTTACAAAATTAAATTATATACTTTCCCATAATTTATCCCAGAATATATCAAAAAAAGTTGTACTTCTACAAAATACTTTGATTTTGTGTCACACTTGAAAATTTGTAAATCCAAAAATACACTTAGTGGATAATACATGGGATTGTTACAAAATATCATCCAGGGCAACCAGAGAAATTAAAGTTGAAAACCTAATAACAATTATAACTGCTATTGTATCACTTAATCTTTCTTACAACTATACTGTACTTCTCTACATTACTAACATACATCAACAATCTAGTACATGAATTAATTAAGAAGAAACAATTTATTCAATTATATGTGTTTGGCAACTCTGTATTCACAATTATTAAATAATTTTCTGATAGAAATTAGATTTGTGAAACTGTCTGTTAGTCCAAAAATAGGTAAATAAAAAAAGATGGTTATAACAGCAGTTTTTTAAACTTGTTATGTCCCTTGCAGCTAGCTAGCTCTTTCACTTTTGTTTTATTTTTTGTAAATAATCTAATTAGTAAAATAATATTATTGACAATTCAATGTTAAAAAATATTTAAGGCTAAATATGACTTAAGTCAAAACAAACAAATCTATCAAAGAAATACTTGTCTGTTAAATGAAAAGAAATTGTTGAGATGTTACAGAATAAAAAAGAAAATATTATAAAAAATCCCTTGTGGATTAGTGAATGTTTGTTAATTACTTGTTTTACAACTGTTTCCTTAAAACATATATAATATATTAATTCTATAGGTATTACATAAAAAAAATCTTATCCAAACTATAATTACTGTTTGTTGACTCTGACATCAATGACAACAACTATATAGGTAGAGAATTCATAGATTTTACTCGGCATATTTTATTCATCTTCTCAGTATATTGTTGAAAACATAAATAGTACGAAAGAATTCATACAACAATGACCGAGTTGTTGCTTTTACTTCATTTAATAGAAGCAAATTTATGATAATTTAGCTGTTACCTCGGCATATTGATTCTTGTACAACATAATATGTTTAATTGACTTTTCACTTATTTAAGCATATATTAAGTTATTGCTCTAACACCACTATCATAGTATACTTACACTAATATCGAAGCATTCTAAGAGCATATCGGCGTAAACTTCATTATCGTTCATCCAAGAGTATTCAGTGCCCATATCCTTGTAGCATCCCTCGGAAAGACAGCACCGACAGAGTCCCGGGCTCTCTTTCACTACAATTTCATCGAACTCCATTATTACACTATTATTACACTAATTCATCACAATAAGTCCATATTATTCTCAAATACACTTAAAATCTTTGTCGGCGTCAGTCCGACTTCATACAGAGCGCCATTTTGTTTGAGTGAACTTTTTTTTTTATTCACTATATAGCATTGATTGAAACTTAGCAGTGGTTTTTATGTGACTCAAATATTAAATGGTGTAGTTGACTTTAAAAAGAACTAACAACTGCTTTTACCATCTGTTGCTGAAAAGTGTAGTTTTGTTCTAAAAAAAAAAGATCTTAATATTTAGAATAGATGACACTAAGTTAAGCTATATTATAATAAATAAAACCATACTAATTTAAAGAACATGCTACAATAATTTATATCAAATAAAAGAGAAAAAAAATCTTTAAAGGATTATATGTATCTTCAATAGAAAACAATAATTTAAAAATACAGCCGAGACGGCCATTATTTTATTTAATTTAGAGCTGTCACTTCAACCAGGTGACACAAATGCCGAATCCAATGTCAGGCAGTTGTCATCGAACCAGTGCCAAACAACAAATTTAGTATTTTCACTTTTTAGCACTGTAAATAAATAAAAAGCCTGAAGTAAATATTATAATTGAATAAAAATGGATAATGTATGCCGTTGTTGCCTATCTGAAGGAATGTATAAAGATCTCAATACATCATTTATTTGGTTTGATAAAAAAGAAATATATTCCGAAATGCTGAAAGAATGTTTCAATATAGTTGTAAGTATAATTATGGTTTCGTTTACAAGATCCCAATAAGTTATTAAATTCTAAAAATTTATAACTTATTGATGAAAGTCAAAACATTTAGATGCCTCCAAATTGCTCATTCATAGTTATTATTTTTTTATTAATAATAACAGTATATTCAATCAGAGTTTTAACACATTCTAACCCTTAGACATCCTGGGTTTATCTGTAGTACCTGGACATTTTATTCTTCCTAGTTAACAATAACCAAGAACAGCTTGCTGTGAGGTACTGGCAATTTTGGTAAAAAATACTTCCGGTTTATTTATAATTTATGTTTTAAAATTACTATGAGTGTGAAGATGGTATTGAATGAATCAGCTGCAGCATTAGGAATTCGCTCATCCCATCACCATAGTAGTTGTATGTGAATACAGTGACAAGTTAAACCTTGCATGTTTTATTTTGGTTTGTTGTTGCTCATTAAAAAATATTCTTTAACAGTTGCCTTTATCAAAGACTAGTTTTAATAAAATTTGATAACTCAGTTTTCGTCTGAGTTTGAGTGCTGTTTTCATATTCTATATTATGTTAAGTATCATGATTTGAAAAAAATTAATCAGATCTACAAAAGTAAGTTTTTTGTAAATTGTAAATTTGTAACAGTATCAGTGAATAAAACATTTTTTTATCCAAAATGATGATACTGTCTGAAATCCTACAATTGTCATTCCAGCTATCCAATTCAGAACACAACTCAATATGTGACAATTGTATTAAGCTGTTACGGACATCGTTTGACTTCAGACAGCAGGTGTTGAGGGCTGAAAAAGATTTTCTGAAAAGACCAAAACATGGTGAAGAGAATGGTTTGTTATATAATAAAATAATTATAAAATTTTACTGTTTAAAATTTAATTCAAAACTCAATTATATTTAAAATATAATTGAGCAACCTGATCCCTTATTGCACCTATTTTGCATTTCTCTGGATTGTTGGCCGTATTATATTTAAAAAGTATGTCGCTTAAAGCACCTGTGTTACTGACATCAGAAGTATAACAAATATAATACTTAAATACATATTTTTAACACCCAGACACAGGACAAACACCAATATTAACATATAAATATTTTGCCTGGGTGGGAATCAAACCCACAACCTCTGGAGCATAAGATAGGATCACTAACATGAGGCCTGTCAGATTAAATAAATATTAACATTGTTTTTAAACCATGGGTTAGTAACCCATAAGAATGTTAATTTCATCTGCAATAAATGTGAAGAGTAATAATTAATAAATCCTGAATACACCTCGTGATTAAACCTAGTCTTTTAATAACTAAAATACTATCTAAATGGTATCTTATATATTAATTTCAGAGGATAAGCCTGTGGAAGTGAAACTGGAGCCCAAACAAGACAGTGGTGATGAATCTGATGATTATTTCTTAGCAGATGCAGGTATGTTTGCCGTTTTTACAATTTATCTGAAGTACCCCTTATACAAAGGACTCCAAGATAAGTCGCTCAAAGCATTTGTGTTACGAATGTCAGACAACAGAGGAATCACGAATATAATACTTAAATAGATTATTCAACACTCAAACACAGGTATAAATATTTGTCTTATCTTTAGTATCTTTTTGTCTCACAATATAGGATCATCTGGGCTATCGGGCTCGACGATATATAGGAAGGCAAAGATACTAACACAGATAGAGGGCTGCCAACCTTGGGGCTTTGATTTTGTTTCAATCATTATTATTGTTTTTTGTATAATTTGAAAACCCTGCTAATAAACCAATAGAAGGTTCTTGGAATCCCTTATTACCTTATAGGTCTTGAATAGTCTTGAATAGACGGAATTTTTAACAATTTTTTTACTAACATGCATCTATTGACATTGTATAATTGAGATAGATTAAATATTTTAATATATATGGGGTTGTTTTGTTCAGGAACTCATTTTGAGCTCCGCCAATTTTAAACGGAATCCCCATACAAAATTTATGATTTCTAGCACTTGTAATATCTGAGATTTCGCTTTCAGTCAAACAAAATTTAGAACTAGTTGACTGACATATGCATTTGTTGTTGATTTTCTAGTAAGAGAGCCGGTCAGAGAGGTGATCAAAGAGGAAACGGACACAAAGCGGCGGACGGAGAAGAGAAGAAAGAAAGACAGTCCACAGAAGGGAGGGAACATCGAGGACAATATCAAGAGCCTCGTCACAAGACTGGCGACATCTATCAGTAAGTTTGTAGTCATTATATCAGCCTGTGGATGTCCACTGGTGGACGTGAAAAAAAAACGGGAACTTTTTCCTTAATTTCTGGGCAGGCGTAGAGGTAGTATCTTGCGACAGGAATGTTACTGCCCTTTCCTGCTTTGTGCATTTGAGCTTTGTTTTTTTGGATGGATATACCGCCATATTTACAAGTGGTAGACTTTATACAATGGTCGTCTACATTGGATACTACTCTACTCTCACTTATTTCTACCGACTAATAGAAGTGTTTGCTGTGTTCTGGTTTAAAAAGTGAGAAAGACAGTAAATTTTTATGTGACATAATAACTTCAATTGACAGGGTTGGTAACGCGCCAGTGATATCCTTGTGATATTACGAACGTCTATAGGCTGCTCTGAAACTGTGACGCTTACAATCACGCTGACTGACTGTTTGTCGACCTGGTGTAATAAAAAAAAGCCGTGGTGCGGTAAATCCTCCTTCTAGGCCTATTGTCCTCCAGTGGACGTCCTACGACTAACATGATGCTGATGATAACATGCAATGTCTTATCACTAGAAAAAAAGAATAGAATATTGACATCACATCTCATTTCTTAACCTGAGTCCCTAAGAGTGATTAAATGATTGTCCTGGGTGGGTATCAAACCAACGATCCTTGGTGCATAAGATAGGATCACTACCAATGCCAATAGGCCCGTCAAACTCTCATCTATAATGCATCTCTCAAATTCACACCATACATACATACTGGATTGTATCATGAACAAACATCTTCTTTCCAGATACCTGCGACCTCCCAGACCTAGGAATACAGAAGAAACAAAAGACAGTGAAATCCAGAAGAAAACTCACAGTGGGCAACGATTCCGTCTACTCCGACTCCAAATTAGACCTCATGTGGTCATCACGGAACAGCTATGACAAGTCCAAACATAAAGAGAACCTTCAGACTATCCTGCAATACTCAAACGCGACCCCGTTCAAGAACAAATCACTGCTCGGCTTCATCTGCGGATATTGCGAGGCGACTTTCCCAGACCCAGTGGATCTGCGGACTCATACGGAAGTAGACCACAGCAAAGAGCGGCTGCAATTCAAGTCGAACTTCGACATGACGGAATACAACGTGAAATTGGACGTGACAGACCTCTCGTGCACTCTGTGTGATAAAAAAATGGACAATCTGGCATTACTGAAGGAGCACCTGGTGAAGAACCACAAGAAAACAATATACAGCGACATCAAGGATCATATACTTCAGTTCAAATTAAAGAAAGGCGATATATACGATTGCGCCATGTGCAGTTCCACTTATGAAACATTCAAAATGCTCAAGCAACATATGAACAAGCATTATAGCAATTATTCCTGCAGCAAATGCGACACGTCGTTCGCCACGAAGCGGTCATTGAATGCTCACATCACGACACATCAAGAGGGCAGCTTCAAATGCGACTACTGCGAGAAGATATTCTCCAGTAGACCGAAGAAGCATTACCACGAGAAGACGAAGCATTTGGGCGCGAGAAACATAAGCAATTGTCCGTTCTGCAACGAACCGTTTAGGAGTTACTACCAGCGGAATCAGCATTTAGTGAAAGTGCACAATTCTGAAGCGCAGTACAAGTGCAATGTGTGCAATAAGGCTTACATTTTGAAGAGTTTGCTGATGTATCACATAAAGAAGAGTCATCTGATGGAGAGGAACTGCCAGTGCACCGAGTGTGGTTACAGGTTCTTCAGCAAGAAAGCTCTGAAAGCCCACATGGTTAAGCATACTGGTGAGAGAATATACGCTTGCGAGGTGTGCCACAAGTCGTATGCCAGGAAGTATACACTCAGGGAACACATGAGGATACACAATAACGATAGGCGATTCAAGTGTGAAGTGTGCGGGATGTCGTTCGTGCAGAAATGCAGTTTGAAAAGCCACTTGCTCTCTAATCACGGGATTAGTATGGCTGCCAGTGATATCACGTCGTCCTAGTGAAGTGTTTTGGATGTGTTGGTGTTAATGTCTTGTGATGTTGGAAAGTGTGGAGTTTTGATGTGGGGTCGATGTTCACAGACGATCCTGGTGGATATTGTGCTTGGTTCGTGGGATCAGCGGTCACTCGAGGGTGCCTCTAAGAACGAGTGGCCGTCGTTTGGGTTTATTGACTATAAAATGATTGATAAAAATAAATAATAAATAAATTCATACAAATTTCATACATTGACCTGCCACCGAGAAAAGTAGCTTAAAGCACTCGTGTTAAAATATCAGATAACAGAAGTATGACAGATATAATACTTAAATACATAAATTTAACGCCCAGTCACAGAACAAATACAAATATTCATCATGTAAATATTAGCTCTGAGTGGGAATCGGGTCCACGATCTTTGGCGTCGAATATAAAAATCTGTACAATCTGCGCCATCGGGCCCTTTAAAATCAATTGAGACTGAGTGTGTCTCATAATCATCATAGCATCCGTAAAGCGTTCACTGTTGGACATAGCCCTACCCAAAAAGGGGGGATTTGCCCATAATTGTCACGCTGGGCAAGTGTAGTGGATGGATATATCACTTGTCTGTTCTGGTACCTCAGTCGCCTCTTACGACACCTGGTACAGGGGAAGATGCTATTCTGCTCTGCCGTCACCACACGACCAGAGTGTTTATGGAAGAACCTAATATTGGACCACTTAGACGTCAATCACAGCGCCCAAGAACCTAATATTGGACCACTTAGACGTCAATCACAGCGCCCAAGAACCTAATATTGGACCACTTAAACGTCAATCACAGCGCCCCTGGAGGGATGGGCGATGCCGCTCGTTAATAAGCGACCATCCGCGTTAATAAGCGAGATCCCGCAGGGTTCGCGGGCAGTGCGGCAAAGTATCTGCTATATATTGTTATAAATTGCAAGGCTAGTTGTTCCTGTAAGGAAATGCGCAATAATAGTTTCTTTTAGTTGTTGACTTATATTTTATGTGATTGATAATGGACATGTATTATAAGGACAGATCGATAGTCTTTTTTATATATAATTATGTTATAATACAGAAATATATTATAGAAATCTACCCTTTTTTATTTCATCAAATCGGTCACTGATGCACTGTTTCAGTTGTATATACCGCCATGTTTGTTCCGGTACCTCAGTCACCTTTTACGACACTTGGTACAGGGAGAGGTACTATTCCACTCTGTCGGTACCTCACGGCCAATTTTTTATTTTAGATGATCCTAATGTTTGATTTTAAAAAAGTAAATAAATAATTCATACGACATCTCACTCATTGACCTGACTTCGAGATAAGTCCCTTAAAGCACTTGTGGTACGGACATCAGACAACAGAGGAATCACAAATAATACTTAAATGCATATATTTAACACCCAGACTCAGAAAAAACAAATATTTGTCCTGGGTGGGGATCGTCCATGCGACCTTTGGCGCACACGATAGAATCACTACCATCTGCTCCATTAATAAACAGCAGACGCCTTAATGTTAGTAAATATGAATACCACTAGCTGTGCCCGCGATTTCGTCCTCGTTCAGTTTCATTTTTTCTTTGAGTACCATAACTTTTTAATTTAACTTATATACATTTTGATCTTATATTTATTTATATATACAAATCAACAGCTGTAAAAATAAGTTTTAAGTTTCTAGTTCTGACAATAGCGATACTTCCATACAATTTCTCATCCCCCCTTTCGACCCCTTACAACTCTTATGTCGAATGAATAAGTAGCCTATGTCCTTTCTAAGGCTTTAGACTGTCTGTGTACCAAATTTCATTTAAATCGGTTCATTAGATTACGCGTGATTGCGTAACAGACAGACAGACGGAGTTACTTTCGGATTTATAATATTAGTAAGGATTTACTTAAATTTGTGCGCGATGTCTTTGCTTCCCCTCTCATCCCTGAAGAAAGATGTCTTATGTTGCTCTCTGACAGCTAAACTGTGCAATGAATCAGCGCCCTCTATTGATTTTATGTTGTAATAATAAAAATAATATACTCTTTATTGTAAAACAATGAAAACAATACAAAAACATGGAATAGTAGGTACAAGAGGCGGCCTTATCGCTAAATGCAATTTCTTACAGGCAACCTTTGGATAGAAATAATGTTAAACCTGGTAGAAGTTTGAGGTGCATTTAGTACATACATACATAATAAAATAATAAACATACATATATACATATAATACACATACATTCAAATACATATAAAAGATAAAGTTACAGAACAATTCTGATTATTACTTTAGTCGCTTTTTACCACAACCGGTAGGGGTAGGTACTATTCTACTCTGCCGGAACCTCAGGGCTCTTGTCTTTTCTTATATTAATTGGACTTAGTAGGATATATGGTAGTATATATGGTGTGGGTTTGAGAGATGATTAAAGGATAGTGTTGTAAGAGATCGATGTAGTGTAAAAGATGATGTTGTGACAACAATAGAGAAAGGAATATTGGGATGGTTTCGTAATGTAGCAACGATGGATGAGGAAGAATGACTGCACAAGTATATAGAGCGGAAGTGAATTGAAGAGATGCTATAGGACGACCGAGGCGAACATATCTTAACCAGATAGAAGAGATATTAAAGAATGGCCAGGTCATAAGTATCAAGAATAAACGAGCGTGTAAAGGACTAATGCAATAAATAAGTAAGGGAAGCTACCGAGGTATGCCAAGATCGTAACAAGTGAAGATCCATAGTTTCTGCCTACCCCGATGGGGCACAGACGTGATGTATGTAGGATATAAAAAAAAAAAACAAATGATCGAGAATATAAGTATAATTCATTTGTTTATTGCACCAACTATACACATTACGAAAAAACGAAACAATTCACTTAATACAAATAACTTCAATATGACGATATCGTCACGCCTACAGGCGTATGGACGGCTAACGCTTCGTCGAACAATCCAATTCCAATTCATAACAAACTAATAACTCGGTGATCCGGCACCCACTGTAATCTGACATGCCTATAACACGCTCCTGCAGATCTTTTGACCTGAAAAGAATGGAAGGTTCCTGGAATATTTACTTTTAAATTACCAGGTAGAATCCGTTTGTGACCCCGCCCGAAGGAAGTATGGTGTGAAAAAATTCTTAGCGACTTCATCATCACAACCTTTAGAAGTCCACTGCTGGACATAGGTCTACCCAAATAAGGTGGAATTATCCTTGATTGCCACGCTGGGCAAGCGTGTTGGCAATCGCAGAGCGCAGCTTTCGCGACGAGGGTGCTGCTGCCCATCTCCACCCTATGCATTTGAGCTACACGGTCTCGGATGGATATACCGCAATTTATCGGTCCTGGTACCTCAGTCGCCTCTTGTAGGCACTATTTTACTCTACCGGTACCTCACAACTCTTTAGCGACTTGTTGGGGTATAATTCTTAATTATCATTTTGCCCATTATTGCCGCGCTAGGCCTGCTAGCGAGGCTGGTCATTATTAAGCGACCCTATCCCCGATTGAATCTGAGCGAGATCGAGGATCGACCTCGGCTCGGGTAGACGTCGCGGGGCAGTCAAGTTTGCAAAAGAAAAAGATATTATATATATACCTTCTATGTTAAGGAATTACATCTTTCTAAAATAGGTCAGTCTACTCTGTACCAGCTGTCGTAAGAGACGATTAAGGTACCAGTACCGATAGATGGCGGTATATAAATCCGAGACAGTGTAGCTCAAATGCGTAGGGTGGGGGTGGGCACCAGTGCGATTGCCAACACGCTTGCCCAGCGCGGTCATTATAAGCAAAATTCCCCCTTTCTTGGGGAGGCCTATGTCCAACAGTGGACTTCCAACGGCTGTAATGACGATGATGATTTCCTTTCTTACACTTATAAATTTCACTGAGCCAACGCCGCAGTATACAATGTACATAAAATCATTTACATAGACTTAACATTGTGACATAAAAACATAACTAACCATAGACTTAAGAATTACACCCAGTATTTACAATATTCACAAATTACATCTAACATTCCGACATCTCATAAATTGACCTGATTCCGTGATGAGTCGCTTAAAGCACTTGTGTTACGAACATTAGACAACAGTGGAATCACAAATATACTACTTAAATACATGTAAATAACACCCAGACACAGAACAAACATAAATATCGTCATATAAATGTTTGTCCTGAGTGGGGATCGAACCCACAACCTTTGGCGCGCAAGACAGGATCACTACCACCTGCGTCGCGGGCGCGTCACAATTTACTACCATCCTCACTCTCTTCGCTCCCTCAACAAGATCGCTTCATACGCGAGGGTTTGGCTAAACGAAGACTGCACCCGATAACTTTTAAAGGAAACGACTGCGTATGGCATTCTCGAGTCGTCTATCTGAGGAGCCCAATGGCGCAGATGTTAGTGATCCTATCTTTTGCGCCAAGGATTGTGGATTCGATTCCCACCCGAGTAAATATTTATATGATATTATCTGTGTTTGTTCTGTATCTGGGTGTTTAATATATGTATTTAAGTAGTATATTTGTAATTCCTTTGTCAATGTATGCCATGTTGTAGGAATTAATTTATTTTATTTACAAAGAATAATCTTGTTGTAAACATTTGCCGTGGGGTACCTCTGCTGAACCAAATGTCGTAGGAGGCGACTGAGGTATCGGAACCTACAGATGGCGGTATACTATCCGAAACAGAGTAGCTCAAATGAACAGAGAATCCACGCCGGAAAAGCAACGCTTTGAGATTGGCAACACGCTTGTCCCGTGCGGCGATTATAGGCAAACCCCCCTTTTAGGGGAGGCCTATGTCCAGCAGTGGACTTACAATGATTATGATACATTTTGGATACGCACAGAGTGAATACAGCGACTCGACAATGTCACATACAGAATTTCTTAGTAATACATTTTATGGAGACAAGCCCAATTGCCCAGATGGAAGGGAACCTCATCTTCTGAGTCAGGGTTCGATCCCCACCTAGGAAAAAAAAAATATGCGACGATATTGTTTGTATGCGTCTTAAAAAAATGTATAGTATTATATATCCCTCTGTGAATGACATCATTAGAAAAACCCTCGTGTCGGCTAGGTTCTCTTCTGTTCTTGAACCACCAGGACTTAGTCGTACCGAAGGAAAGAGACCTGATGGCCTGTCTTTCATATCGTGGGAGAGTGGTTGCTGTTGAAACATCTGGAGTATGGAATACAGAAGGAAACTTTTTATCAAAGAATTAGGAAGGCGTTTGGTGGACCGGGGATTGGATTACAGCTTCGGGGCTTTTCGGATGCAGAGGATCTCGCTCGCTGTGCAGCGTGGAAATGCTGCAAGCATTCTGGGGACCTTTGGGTCGGACAAGTCTCTTTTATGGAATGCATAATTTTTTTTTAATTATAAATATATTATGCAGGATAACATCCCTACTAATTGCATAAATGCGAAAGTAAATCTGTCTGTCTGTTACGCTTTCCCGCTTAAACCTCTAAGCCGATTTAGATGAAATTTGGCACAGACAATCTTTAGACCCTGAGAAAAGCCATAGGCAATTTTTTAATTCGGAAAGAAAAGAAGGGTTGTGAAGGGTCGAAAGGGAGAATGAAAAGTTGTATGGAAGTATGTATCGCTATTTTTGGAGCTAGAAACTTGAAACTTATTTTTCAAGCCATTGAATCGATAGAAATAAACATAACATTCAAAGTTTATATAAGTTAAGGTAAAGAGGTTTGGTACCCAAAATAGAAACTATTCCAATAAATCTATATTCCCATTTATCTAGATGTAATAACATTATGTATATGAATGTATTCTAAATAAATTATATTTCTGATTTCTCTGTTGCCTAATGACCGTACACGTTAAGCGACTTATCTTGGACTCAGATCATCGTTTGAGATATGTGAATTTATTTTTTACTAGCGACCCGCCCCGGCTTCGCGCGGGTGCAAGGAGGATAAAAATGGTTATTGTGGGTTATCCGTTAGAAATAGACATACATTTCTGCAGACCTTTTTGTGGTATATAATACTATAGCTGATAATTTTGATCAGTCTCGTCGAGTTCAGCCAGCGTTTGCAATGTAATCGCAAAAAATGTGTTTATTTACGACATCACATAGAAGAAATGATCTCTACTACATCTGCATGTGTTTCTCTACTATATTATGCATGTATTATAATATAGTATGTAGTTATATATACATATAAACCTTCCTCTTAAATCACTTTATCTATTAATCGCCTAAAACTCGCATCCGCATCGAAATCCGTTGCCTGGTTTTAAAGATCTAAGCATACCTACGGACAGACAGCTGAAACGACTTTTAGAATATATAGTGATACTGTGAAGTAATAACATTACGAAATTTTAAATGAGAAAGCATATTAAACAGACACAACCTGTCATTCTAATCAAGCTCTGATTAATGGACTGTAGCGTCTTATAACATATTTTTTGTATAGAAACAATCACCGTGGTACGAGATTTGTATATATATATTTATTTGTAAATAAACAATATTAGGCATATACAATCATCATTATCCACCATAGGACATCCACCGGTGAACACAAGTCTCATACGATCATTTATCAACCATAGGACATCCACCGGTGGACACAAGTCTCCTAAAAAATAACAAAATCCAGTTGTAAGCGGCTTCACTGGTCTCCGATGGATGTCCTACGCCGCGCACACCGGTGCGCCTCGATATAAGAAGTTATATACATTAATAGGATGTAAATAACAATTGTATAAAATTAACAAATGGAAGAAATTATCACATTTTTGCACTAAAATATTAAATAAATATCTGATATTTAAAAAAATAATAATACCTAAATAGGTTTCTCGGTATTTTCTAGGTGAAACCGTTTCCTTTTCTGCGTCCCGGACAATGTGACAACAAAATCGCATAACGATCGGTCAAGTAGTTTTAGAGTGAGAATGTAACAAACAAACATTCTTTCATTGGTCATCAAATCAACCGTTGGATGTCCATTGATGGACACAGACCGGTTGTATGCGTCCACCGCGACCTTGCTGTTCTCGTCAGATGGCCTGTCCACCATGTGGATCTATCCTACGAATCCTAGTTTTAAGACCTGTCTGGTACCGGCAAACTAGTATAAGGTAGACCTAAATTAAATGTTGCCAACGCGGCAATTATATGTAAAATTCCCCCTTTCTTGGGGAGGCCTATGTCCAGCAGTGGACTTTCCAATGGCTGTTACGATGAATTTTAATGTTAGATGACTCTTATATCCCGTGGGATCATCAGGGACATCTGTATTATAAATATCATACAATATAGTACTTCATATTTCTGAATTTAAATTCCTCTATTTATTATTTTTGACGATATGAAAGTTCTTGTAATGGGTCAACTTGAATAATACATAAATAAATTTGATTTTATCCTAGGATTGCCGACACTCGCAGTCGCAACACAGGGCTCCAAAATTGATCCGAGGCTCGAAAAGATACGACTTCATACAATTAAAGTTTCTCAAAAATAACAAATATGCAATTCTTATTATTGTCACTTTCCCTATTTATTAACCGAGTAAATAAATGACTAACGACGAGTAAATAACATATGGTAGGTATATAATATTATTTTCTATTATAAATGTATAGTTGATCTGCCATTTAAATAATTTGTAGAGAACAAAAATACTAAAATTGATTCAGAAGTTGGAGGGAAAATGAATAATTTTAATAATGACAAAATATATATATATATATATATACTTATAGTTGATTATAGATATAGTATTTACTAGAAAGAATAGACTTGTCTCACACTTCAGGCGGGATACGAACCTGCATCCTTCCCAAGCCGAGGGACTGCACTACTATTGTGCTATAGAGAGCTGAGCGGACGCGTCGATTTTTTCCATGCTAGTATACAAATTAAATATAGCATGGTAAGACTATTTTAAAGACTGTTAAATACTCTCCCCCTCCTACTCCCCCAAATCATGTTATATTTTTAATATAAATGTCTTTAAAAAAATCAGAATATTATCTTTAATGAAAATATATAAAGTATGTTTCATTTATTTCCGAAAAATTTGAAAGAATAAATAAAGAAACCTAACTAATTCTAACATTTGCTATGTCGCTATAGAACCGTCCCGTCCACTGTTATATACACAACCGAACTATGTTATATAGCCTAGACGACCTCGTAATCGAACGTTCATGTTTGCTATACCGATATATAACCGTCCAATCCACTGCTATATACACAACCGAACCAGGTTATAGCCTAGACGGTCTCTAAGACACGCTATATATTCTTTAAGTCCACTGCTATATACATCGAGCCCGCTCACACTACAGATTGTTAATACTGTTCCTCGCGGCCTCGTATTCGCACAGCGTCACCCCGTGATTTGAGAGCATATGGCTTTTCAAACTGCACTTCTGCACGAACGCGGTCCCGCACACACCGCACTTAAATCGCCTATCGTTGTTATGGATCCGCATGTGCTCTCGCAACGTCTTCTTCCTCGCATACGCCTTCTGGCACACTGTACATTTGAACACTCTTTCACCGTTGTGCTTTATCATGTGTTCGTCCAACGATTGCTTGATGAAGAAACCTTGACCGCACTCCGCGCATATGTGGTTCCTCTCCATCAGGTGCACCTTCTTGATATGAGATGTCAACTTGGACTTCAATATGAAGGACTTCTCGCATATATTGCATTTGTACGATGCTGCGACAGCGTTGTGCTCTTTCACCATATGCCTGTTCCGTTGGTAATAACTGGTGAATGATTGGTTGCAGTGAGGGCAGTTGGTGGTGTACCTCGCGCTGGATTTGTGTGTGTACTTCTCGTGGCACATCTTCCTGATGCGGGTGGTGAACACCTTCTCGCAGAAGGCACACTTGAAGTTGCCCACATCGTGGGTCCGCTGGTGGTTTTTTAAACGGTGCTTGTTTATGAATCCCATGTCGCACACGTCGCATATATAATTCCTGTAGTGTCCGTTCATATGTTGCAGAAGCATTTTGAATGTCTCAAAGGTGGAGTTGCACAACGCGCAATTCATTATCTCTTCTCCCGTCAGTTTGAACTCCAATATGTAGTCGTTTACATCTGGATAGAACTTGATGTCGTGCTCTTTGCTCAGATGGTTCTTAAGGTTAGATATCACGTCGAAGCTGGTGTTGCATATGCTGCACTTCAAATCGGTGATGTCCATTTTGATGGATATGTTATTTTTGTCCATCCGTTTGTTGTCGTTCAAGTCATCGTTCTTGTGTTTCTCTTGCGTGTGGGATCGTAGGGCATTGGGATCTGTGCAGGTCTCTTTGCAGTACGCACACACGAGCCCTGCGAGGGTCTTATTCGAGAAGGGTGTGCAGTTGGAGTATTTGAGGACATTTTCAATATTGACACGGTGTTTCTTGTTTTCGCTGACCAGGAGGATAGGATTCAGTTTGTCGATTGCTCTCAGAGTTATCTTGATGGGGTGAGGGAGAAGTTTCTTCGATTTGCGATCTGGAAATAAGCATTTGGTCACATCATCATCATGGCAGGCCCACATAAGTTAGACCTCATAAAAAGGTCTTCCTACCTCACTCTCATCTATTTCTAGAGCCCACCAGCAGTGTTCGTATTGCTGCGTTCCTGTTTGAAGGGTGAGAGAGGCAGTGAAGTTATAGGGTAATGTGACATAATATCTACAAGTCACAAGGTTGCCACAGCGCTAGTGATATTCTCGTGATATCACTTATCTATAGACTGCGGTGGCTGTCGTCTGCATTGATACCTGTCTCTCACGCTCTAACAGCAGTATATTGCTGTGTTCAGGGTGAGAAGGCAGCGAAATTATTGATCAATTTGAGATAATAACTTGAAGTCACAAGGTTTGCATCGCGCTAGTGATATCCTTGTGATATTACAAGGATCTATAGCCTACGGTGATGCTTAGTGTGTTTTAGTGTTAATATGTAATCAGTTGATATAGGGTACGATAAAATAAAAGTATTGGGTGGTGATGACTTTAACGTCTAGGATCCGCTGGTTACGATGACATTTTTCATCACGCGGGCCGCATGCTTCTTTCTCACCTCGACATACAGAAGATTTAAAAAGAGATCTCACCAGTACCGGGCTCCAGTAGAAGAGTTCTCTTCTTGCCGTTCTTCTTCCGCAGCGACTTCTTGACCGTGAGCCCGCTGATACCGAGCAGTTCTGCCAGTTTCTTGTCGTCTTCGTCGTCTTTGATGCTTTCTACTTCTTCCTTGAGATCTGAACAAGTTTATAAGGGTTCAAGTTTGTGACGGATTCAGAAGAATAATTGTAACCAATTACATAAGGTTCATTGCTCTTAGATCTTGATGGGGTGAAGGAAAAGATTCTTCGATTTGCGATCTGGAAATAATCATTTTGTCACATCATCATCATGGCAGGCCTGCATGAGGTAGACCTCATACAAAGGTCTTCATACCTCACTCTCACCTATTTCTACAGCTTACCAGCAATGTTCGTATTGCTGTGTTCCGGTTTGAAGGGTGAGAGAGGCAGTGAAATTTTAGAGTAATGTGACATAACATCTTCAAGTCACAAGGTTACCAACGGGCTAGTGATATCCTTGTGATATTACAAGCATCTTTAGACTGCGGTGACACCTACTATCACGCGGACTGTATGCTTGTTTGTCGACCAAGACTAAAATAATCTCTGCTAATTATCATTTCAGAACTAAACGACACAGAAGATCTTGTAATTGTAATGTGGCTTATATTGGAACAGTTTCCGCTAGGCTAGAACTAGGCTAGACTAGACTAAGTCGTGTGAAGAAAGCTAATAATTTTAAACACTGGAATATATGCTAAAAGTAATTCCAGGAGTGGATTTCCTAGGGCAGATGATGGAAGAACTTACAGGAAGCAACGTCCACAAGCCTTCCACAAGGACAGGCGATTCGACCAGAACTAAATCGAATTGCTCTAACCTAGCTTCACGACATTGATGATACCTTTATCATCACCAGTTTATCTTGCAGATTCCATGCTAGCTCTTGTAATGAACCTGCAGTTAACTTAGTTTAAGACCCGCTTGGTGCTGGCAGACCAGTTTAAGGTAGACCCAAATTACATGTTAGATAACTTATATGATCCCTTGAAATCATCATCAAAGTCATCAGTACTATGAGTATAATAGATTTTTAATTACTTCATATTTCTGAAATATAATTGTTTTATTTGTTTTGTTTGATTGAGGTACCGGCAAAGTAGAATAGTACCTTCCCCTGTACCAAGTGTCGTAAGAGGCGACTAAGTTACGAGAACCGACAGATGGCTGTATATCTATCCAAAAAATTGCATCTCAAATGCACAGAGCGGGGATGGGCAACAGCATTCCCGTCGTGCAGCGCGGCAACTATGGGCAACATTCCTCCTTTCTTGGGGAGGCCTATATCCAGCAGTGGACTTTCAATGGCTGGTATGATGATGATGACTGACTGACACATCAACGCTATAACTAATTATCCTCATTGCACCAGTGCGAAGCCGGTATCGCTAGTAGACAGAAATATACCTGTTCTATGAGACTCCAGTTTAACTCTCTTCTTGGTGCTCTTCTTCTTGAGCGGTTTCCTCACGGTGACCTCGTTGACTGAGAGGAGTTCGGCCAGTTTCCTATCCTCCGCCTCTTCCCTCATTTCGTCCATATCTGACATCTCATCTTTCACATCTGTACACAGTAACTAATATAGACATTTGACCACTTGATAATTTATTTGCATTTATATAAAAATGTATATATATGTTATCCTTATTCAGTCTAGCTAACCTGACCGTCTGTCAGGTTAGCTAGATTGTATAAGGTAAGGTCCTGTCTTAACATGAGGTAGACCTCATTCAAAGGTCGTCTGCATTGGCTCACTCTCACCTATTATATATATATATATATATGTAGTGACTTTATTATAAATAAATAAATTCCAACAACATCTCATACTTTCTTTCTCTCATTGACCTGACCTTTCATATATAGTAAGTCGCTTAAAAAACATGTGTTACGGACGCCAGACAACTGAGTAATCACAAATATACTACTTGATTACATATATTTAACACCCAGACACAGAGCAAACACTAAATATCATCATATAAATATTGGTCCTGGTAATCGATCCCACGACCCTTAGGCGCACAAGATAGGATCACTACTCTCTGCGCCATCGGACCCGTCAAATCTATTTAATTACTAGCTAATGTGAAATAATATCTTCGAGTCACAAGGTTGGCTACGCGTTAGTGATATCCTTGTGTCATTACGACTGTCTGTCTGTTACGGTTTCCCGATTAAACCTCTCAACCGATTTTAATGCAATTTGGCACAGACAATCTTTAGACCCTGAGAAAGGATATAGACTATTTTTTATTTGAAATAAGGGCTGTAAAGGGTCGAAAAGGGGGGATGAAAAGTTGTATGGAAGTATCGCTATTTTTAGAGCTAGAAACTTGAAACTTATTTTTCAGGCCATCGATTCGATATAAATAAACATGACAATCAAAGTTTATATAAGCTAAGGTAAAGAGGTGTGACGAAGTCGCAGGCACAGTTATATATAATAAAGATATATAGTTAGGAAAGGACAACGTCTGTCGCGTTTGCTAGCATTTGTATATATTTGTGTTTTACCTAAAAAAAATATATCGTGATCGTCATCTGGGTCCTCCGCTTCCTGCTTCACCTGCGGCTCGGACTCATCTGTAATCAATAAATAAACTCAATTCACTTATCAGCTTATTGACTTCTTGCCGTGAGGTACCGGCAGAGTAGAATAGTACCTCACTCTGTCCAGGTGTCGTAAGAGGCGATTTATGTACCAGAACCGACAGAGTTCAGCTCCAATGCACAGGGCGGGAATAAACAGCAGCATCCCCGTCGTGATAGCTGCGATCTGCCAACACGGTTGCCCAGCGCAGCAATTATGGGCAATAAACTACCTTTCTTGGCAAGGCATATGTCCAGCAGTGGACTTCTAATGGCTGATATGATGATGATGATGATTCAACTTCAAACCGGAATACAACACCAACTGGAGGTGCCATTTAGACGTCCTTTCTACGAGGTCTTCTACTAATATCCTTGTGACAACACTTGATGAAGCGGGGAGTGTATTCTTCTACTCTATTATAGTATATAACCCAAAATATCAGCTGACCTTTGACCAGCTGGTTCTGCGTCTCCTGGCACCGCTGCACTTGCAGCTTGAAGTCGCATGCGTCCCGAAGTCTTGTGACGCACACCTCGCAGATTCCAGTCACATCACCTTTCGTAGTCAGCTGCAAACGAAATTAGCACCTATAGTTATTACAAACTAGATGTGCCGCAAATAGCTCCGACCGCATAGAATAAATTTTTTGGGTACCAACTTCTTTACCTTAACTTATATAAACTTTGAATGTCATGTTTATTAATATCGAATGAATAGCCTGAAAAATAAGATTCAAGTTTCTTGCTCTAAAAATAGCGATACTTCTATGCAACTTTTCATCCCCCATTTCGACACCTTACAACCCTTATTTCAAATTAAAAAATATGTCCTTTCTCAAGGTCTAAAGAGTGGCTATGCCAAATTTCATCAAAATCGGTTAAGAGGTTTAAGCGACTTTCGCATTAGTAAGGATAATGACATAAAGTTACATAAAGTAAGAGAGCCACTAAGAAGCAATTTTATCATCATCGGTAGAATAGCCAGATCTCTTATTAATAAGCGACCTATTGCCAGAGCACTTCACCCTAGTTTCACACAGGAACACTATGGTTTTAATTTATGTTTGAATAAATAAATTCATTAAGGACCAGCTAAAAACGAAAATTGATTAAAACAGTAAAAATAAAACAATCATGATGATGATGAATTCTGATAACGTTTCATGTCTCAGATTTAACTCTAAGATAAATCTATCAAAGCACAAGTGTTACAGATATTGAACAACCGAGAATCAAAAATATAACCATGATCATTTCAGCTGTAGAAAGTGCTTTATAAGACATAGGCCTCCCTAAAGAAGGGCGATATTTAGCAATAATTGCCGTGCTGGGCAGGTGTAGCGGCAATAACAGAAAAAAATCGAGATTTAATCACAAAGTCAAATTGCATTTTTTAGGAAATAGATAAAGGAAATGACTTAAGCAAAAGTATTGCAATCTTTTTGCAATTAAATTAATAACTTATTAATTTAATGTAAGTATTAAGATAAGATATGAACTTTATCTATATCTACCCTCTGTCTAATCTCAATAATTTTATATTATAGACAATCAACCTAATGTTTATATTCTTAACTAGCTGTGCCAGCGGCTTCGCGCGTGTGGTACTATGTGGACAGAGTAAGAATTTTTTTTCGTCATTCAGTTGTAAAACGAAAAAAAATAGTTTAGATACTATGATTAGTTGATGAGTTACTATGTTTCTTCCAGCAAATCAACATGATCATAACAGACATAGGCCTCTCCAAGAAAGGAGGAATTATGCCTATAATTTCTGCGCTACGAAAGCATGTTAGCATCTTGTTAGGATAAACTGTCACATCTTAACTAGTGCTTTTATATAGATTTATATGAAAATATGCATTTAGAACGGTCATACTCCAGATAACATCCACCCCTGGATGTCCAGAGCTTGCGTGGGATGTGGGACTATAAATTAAACTTTACAGTGGAGTAACCAGCAGATAGTAGTATTTATTATTATATTTTTATTTTTATTATAAATAATAGCATTCCATAGTATTTCTAATAATAAAAAGATATACATTAATTATTATTTACATTAAAATGATACCTTAAGTAGAAAATAAGCATAAGATTGCCTGTATATTCAATCAAGCCCTGTAAATTAGAGTACAGTTTTATTTGAATAAAGAATTATTAAACGAATTTCATGAAAAAAATAAGTTAAAAATGAACATACTCTAATGATACAAAAGTAAACAAACTTATATTTTAATTACTTAAACGATTGTAATGCGTTAGTATCTGTCTATATCATATTTAAAAGAGATAGCTTGTAATAACTACAAAAAATGAGAGTAATCACAGTAATTATTCGCAAGCAAATTATTAAAATTCCAACTTACATGTATCTGGAAACATTCTTTCAACATCTCTGCATATATTTCAGTTCTCCCGTGCCTGCTATACGAAGTTTTCAGGTCTTTATCCGGTGGACGCACTAGGCAGCACCGGCAGGGTGCAACCGAGGACATTGTTCAATGATTTGTTTACAAAAATGCAATAAATTCTTATTAGAAACAGGAGGAAGCAATAGCGATTTTTTTCATTCGTTTTGACATTGACATTTCGTATTAAGACACTGACAGTGGTCGTTTCGTTTAATACCCGGCAAACTAAACAAACAACATTATGACACTGACTGAATGGTCAGTAATTGATAAATATTGCTCGACACTGCCAGACGTATTAGTAAGTTGAAGTGGCAGTGAGCAGGGCGTCTGGTAAACAGAACCGATGGCCGTTGGAATCGTAAGGTTCTGGAATGGAGACCACGTCCCGGCAAGCGCACCATACGGTGTCCACGTACAAGATTGACAGAAGATCTAATTAAAACCGCAGGATCGTACTGGACTCAGGCCGCATACAACCGGTCCTATTGGAATTTATTTGGGTAGGACTTTATAAACGTCTTCTGGCTGATATGGTAATAAAAATTGTAAATATTGTATTAAAATATAAAAAATAAAGTATACGAGTTTATAATACATATATCTCTTATTTACTGCCTTTTAATACACAATTTATTTATATTGTAAGACAAAAGCTAAGAAATCATTTCTTATTCTTGGGACAGGAATAAAATATATGATGATAATAAAATATCGAAGAAACTTATTAGGAATAGTATTTCTGAACGTAAATTATGTTGTGGTGTTTTAACAATACCCTTGATTATGATAAAATAATCGTTAGTAATAAAATAATCGTAATAGTCGTTATATATCAACTAATTACTTCCCTTCTATGTATTTGTGCAGTCATTCTACTTCCATCCATCCTTTTACATGTCTAAACCATCTCATCATCTCTTTCTCTATTGTTGTTAAATATCGTGTGAATGTATGCCGCAATTACGAATATACGTATTTCTAGTTGTTAATAAAGTAAGGAATTTTTTCTTTGAAAATTACAGGTAAATACTTTTTGCTATGGCAACTGGTTTTTAAGTTCTTCAAATCTTTACAAAATGGCGGCGCATCAATGGCGAAGGCGTTGAATTTAATAAAAACGTATAGAATTAGATTTAGAGTGTTAAATTAAAGATAATATCAATTGCAGATGTTAATACAGTGATATCTGGATATGATGGATCCAGTGTTAAACAGTGGGATGTGCCGGTGTTGTGCCTCGGAGGGAACCTTTAAAAATGTTATGTCCAAATACCACTGGATGGGTGATGAGGAGATTTACGCCGACATGTTACGTGAATGCTTCGATATTACTGTAAGTAAATGTCGCATCAAAAAAGTAACACACAAAGAAAATACTAAATGGTACCCTTCAACAGATATATTAGTAAATCTTTGAATGACAACTTTCTAAACATATTGTTTGAGTATTTTTTTTCACTAAGTAATAATTCAATTAACTTTTAAAATAATGCAATGTTAGCTGATAAAATTAGTTATACTCCTATTTGGCTCGTTTTATTACAACATGTTATTGTATTTTCAGACGTTGTTGAGCATAGACAATTAATTCGACAACTCGATAACAAACAATAACAATAATAAACAGACGTTAAACTAATTAGAACAATTTGTTTATATTGAAAGACATTGTAAAGTTAATAACAAGTAATGTCATTTAATTTTTGGTATGATCTTGAATAACTAGATATGTCATTTAATTTTTAAAATGATCTTGACTTTTAAAAAGGATTTATTAAGGTAATTTATTGATGAAGGAATATCATGCAAGTTATGTTATACAAAAATACATTTAAGAAATATATTTTTACTTACATGTAAGATGAGATTAATATGTATGTTCATTTTTTATAATGTAAAGTAGGAAATTGTGCATATAAAATATTCTTTGTGATGCATGCTATATACTCTCAAAGCTATGGTATGATATATTTTTATGAGTCTCTCTGAATGCTATATATTAAAAATTGTGTTATAAACTGTGATAGTATTGTATATTTTTTTCTATTGTGTATATTACCTTTAATTTATTTTTCACACAGTCAAAACAAATTCACTACTTTTTAGGGTAAAGTAAGTTTACACATAATAACAATGAGTATATTTAACTTTTTTAGAACATCTAGATTCCAGCCTAATTTGAGTGTTATTTATAAATGATTGGACTGATCTGAAGAAAATATAGGGTTTTAATTTAAGTCCCTAAATCTGGAGATAAAAGAGTCCAAAACTATCCACTTTTTATCCACCAATGGATGGAGTGATTTTAAAGCAAAGTTTTTTGTGTCTGCTACAGAACCTGATACTGCTTACTCTTTAAGATGTGTTAGATTGTGTATTTCCTTGACTTGTTTCCATACAGCTTCATTAAAGTGGAAAATTTGATTAGAAAGTTTACCAAAATAGGAAAAATAGATTGAAAAGTTTATTTGCGAAATATGGAGGTTTATGTACGGAGGAAGGATATTGTCCATGATAGTGCAATACTGCGTAAGTAGCAATTGTGAATAAAATTTAAAATTCAATTAGAAAATATGGAAAATGGACCTTATTGGCAGTATTGAAGTATCATTGATGATATATGTAAAAGTGTTGTATGTTCCTAACAAAAAAACGAAAAAACTTGATTCATTTAAAAACTCTATAATTATACATAAGCATAAGCTTAAACATAAACAAGCAATACATTAAACATAAGCTATATTGTAACCTTATTATCTTATGGGAAAGGTGAATACTTAGATAAATCCTCAGCGCGTTGCTTGTTCATATATAAAATTTTTGAAGTAGCTAGATCAAACATGGTTTCTTTAACTTGAATTTTTATTTTGTTGTTAGTGCTATTTACCTTGTGGCACCAATTCTCAGGAATAAAATTACAGCTTATTAGTAAAATAAATCACTTTTCATGTATGAAAAAAAATGAGGAATTTGTTGTTAAAAAATACGGATGAAACTGCAAATATTCTCCAGTTGATATTGAATTTAAAATGTTATAATTTCTCACAGCTGTTATATTTTTCCAGTTGTGTTCGTCAGATGGAGGACTACAGAGCGGTATATGTGAGGTGTGCATCACGCAACTCCGAAATGCAGCTAACTTTAAGAAACAAGTGCAGCAGACTGAGGAGCAGTTTAAGAAACGATTGCAGGATAATATGTTTAAAGGTTATAATGGTGTTCAACCTATACATATCATTATCATTCAGGCATCATTACACAAATAATGAAGATAAGATGGGCCCGATGGCGCCTTTTGTAGTGACCCTAATAAGAATATATATTATGTGCTATATTTAAAAAAATGCTCAATTCAATGAACTCACTAGATGTAGTATTGTACATTATAAAAAGGTCTACAATAACGATTTTTTTTAACTTCATTGCACTTCTGCGAACCCGGGGCTTGTATATATAACTATAATTCTATAACTTCTTTGCATATATCGAATATGTGGCACAGCTGTTTGTGATCTTATCTTATGCACCAAGGGTTGTGGGCCCATTCAGGACAAATATATGATGATATATGTGCTTGTCATGTGTTTGGGTGTTAAAATATGTATTTAAGAATAACATTAGTTAATCTATTTTGTATATATATTGCCTGCACCACTATATATATATTTTCTGTTCTGTGTAATGGTTGACTGAGAGATAATGCCATCTGGCATTAAGTCCGCTATTTGTACATTTTGTTATATTTTGTGCAATAAAGTTAAATAAATAAAAATTAGTGATTCCTCTGCTGTCTGATATCCGTAATGCAAGAGGTTTAAGCTACTTGCCACTGTCAGGTCAATAAATGAGATGTTGTGTGAAAAATCAAGAAAAAATATCAATAATAATATAATAATTCTATATGTACAAAATGTAATTGTATGTATGAATGATATCATTATTTTTTCTTTACAGCAAATATAGTCAAATTAGAAATGGGAACGGTTGAGGATGACGATGGAAACCTGTCCGACAATAACCTGTCAGAAGACTTTGTTGCAGGTATTTTTTATGATAAATGCATGTCTTTTTTTTAATCTTTATCTTTGCTTATAAATATAATTGAAATGTCTGTATTAATTCCAAATTTACAACTTTTCATGTATTGCATATGAAAGTGTGTACTTACATACAAATCAATTTAAAACTATTTTCGTTTGTCCGTTTGTTCTGGCTAGTCTAAGGTTGGCTGGGCTGATTTTAGCGGGACTATCACTGGCTAATAGTTGATATTATTAAGAGAAACTTATCATATCAGCCATTAGGAGTCCACTATTGGGCATAGGCCTCCAAAGCGTGTAGGCAATTGCAGAGCTTAGCTCTCGTCTCAGGATGTTGCTGCCCATTGCCTGTGCATTTGAGTTATCTGTCTTTTCCGGTACATACTTCAGTCGCCTCTTACGACACCTGGTACAAAGGAAGGTACTATTCTACTCTGCCAGTACCCCACGGCACACTTGGGAAACTTAGGGCTACTTTTATTATGTACGTGGGTTCTGTTGATGAATCCGTGGGCGCTGCATTTTTTGAATAAAAAGTTTAATGTTATATTGTATACTAAAGTAAATTTATTTGAATATTTAAAAAAAAATTAAGTTTCATACATACTTTGCACCCCCGTTTTTCCCCCTCAGGGAGTAAATTTCTTAGTACTCCCATACGCTATAAAGGGAACCCCTGTGCAAATTTTCTAATTTCTATCTACCTACTTTTAGTTAAAAAAATCTCATTTGCAAAAAAAAAACGGGAACCTAAGAAATAAACCATTTCAAATGTTACAATTGGTTTGTTTGATTATTATAGGTAGTTTTACATTCACAATTTTGTAAATTAATAAGCAAATAATAGTTTTCGTCAGTATTATCATAAAATATTGATAACATTTATGGGTTTTAATGCTAAAGTTCACTAGTAGTAGTAGTTAGTATCGACTGTAACCCCCTCTAGCTGAAATCGCAGCTTGAATTCGTCTGGGTATGCTAACAAGGATATCCCGGATGCGGAGTACGTTCCCACTCCGCGGTAATCACATTCTTCAGCTCTCTAATGGTTTGCGGAGCCGGTTGTACTGATCTTACGCGTCTTTTCAGAACGTCCGTGACATACTCTATAGGATTGAGGTCGGGACTTCGAGCTGGCCAATTCAAACGACGAATACCGACCTCTTGCACATATGCTTCCACATCGCCAGACCGGTGGGCGCAAGCATTGTCGTCCATAAAAATTGAGTCTTCGCCTAAAGCGGCCAATGCGGGTTGTGCATGAGGAATTAGAACTTCCGTTATGTATCGATGTCCAGTCAGTGAGCCGTTTTCAATGAAGACTAACTCTGTACGATCCATTGAATTTATTCCTGACCAAAGATAACAGAGCCCCCACCATAAGGTGTGATTTCTTCAAAACATGCCTCTGCAAAGCGTTCTCCTCGTCTTCGTAGCACTGGCTGACGTCGATCTTCACCGAACAGAGATATCCTGGCTTCATCGGAGAACAATACTCTATTCCAGTCTTCTTGAGTCCATGACTCACAATTTCGAGCAAACCTAAGCCTGGCAACTCTGTGCTCACGGAGTAACTTAGGGCCGCGGGCCGGGCGATGAGAGCGTATATTGGCCGCGAGAAGCCTCCCTCTGACCGTCCATAGACTAATATGCACATTTCTTACTTCTTCAAGGTTTTTCTTAAGGTCCACTTACGAAGACGATTTCTCAATGCGCGACTCACAAGAAAACTATCATCCCGTGGTTGGGTACATGGTTTTCTTTCAGAACCAGGCTTTCTCTCGACAGAACCGGTGTCTTGATACCGCTGCCAGGTCCTTTAAACCGTCGAGCGACTCATACTTAGCCTCTGAGCCACGAAGCATTGGCTGCAACCCTCTACGAGCAGCGCTATAATTTGGTAGCTTTTACCACTTTCTCTTACAATATAGACAGCTAAACAGCAATTAATGAAGCTTTGACAATTAAGATATGAAATAAATTCATAAAAATTGACTAAAAGTTATGAAAACCGATATTATCTTTTGGAACTTCGCACCAAAAATGTAGGAAAAAAAGTAGTTTTCTGTAAGAACGAGCATCAAACGAAAATTTTAATTTAGAACGAACTGTTTTAAACTCCACGACATTTTTTAAACCGGCCAGTAACATGTGCAAATGATTGAAATCATTTTGGTACAGTATTTCTTTTTAAGAAAAATTAAAATCAAAACCTCCCGTTTTTTTCTGCAAATGAGTGTAGTTTAGATGTGTTAGTCAACTTTTGTATATTCAGAAGATTTGTGATAACTCTGATGTCTGATGTGACACAAGTGCTTTAAGCGACCTATCTTGGAATCAGGTCAATGTATCAGATGTGTGAGTATTATTAAAATATCAGCAGACATTATTGACCTGGCCCTTTCCAGAGTTCGAGGTGCCTATCAAGAAGGAGTCGGAAGAGCCGAAGAGTAAGAAGCGGGGATCCACCCGCGCGAGCACGTCTCGCGCCAAGAAGCCTAAACTGGAAGATGGTGAAAGCTCCGCGAAAAGTGAGTGCTTGCTATCTTTATTGGTGATTGTGCACGCAAGTTTATCGATGAACGCCAAATTCGATGTGGAATTGGACCAGGTGTAGGTCATTCTAGGTGGGAAATGGGCAAAGTTTAAGGTCGCTGGAAGTATACTTAATCCAAACGGGTTAGTAAATGGTACCTCACTATTCTATTTCTACGAAGAACAGTGACAGAGCTAGTCACTATCTTGTTACAATGCGGCGCGGTACTATGACAGGAACTGTATCATTGTAGGACGACTTAGTATCTGAAAAAAGGAGAAGTTTTTTTTTTAATAATAAAGAAAATCTCTTCATCTGCCTGTGTGCGGGCCGATGTTGCCATTTTGGTGAAATAGTGTAGTCTATAGACGCTCGTAATATCACAAGGATATCACTAGTTGCCAACTATGTGACTTGAAGGTATTATTGTACATTACCCAGTTATTTCACTACCTCTCTCACCTTCAATCCTGAACACAGCAGACGAACTTTGTATGAGGTCATCTACTTCAAAAAAAAATTTTAATTTTTAAACGAGGATATAGCGGAAAGCTCGAAAGCACGCAAGCGAAAGTCACGCAGACTTACCCAGTGTGTGTATTGTGGGAAACTATTCATTAAGAATCAAAATATGTATAAATAAATTCAATACAATGATTACTCATACAATGATTTGACTCCACGATCCCACAACAGGAAAAAAAGCATTACTTTCAAGTATTTCTTTTACATATTTAGTTGCCGGGGCTTCCCGAAAAGTAGTCAAAAGACACTTGTGTAGGGACTGCTTCGCTCTCCCAACGTAATTTATTGTTTTGATTTACACGAAATACTCAAAATTTATCATAATGAGTAGATCCGGATCAAAAGCATATCTCTAAGACAATTAACATGAGTGAAAACAGAACAGTAGGATTACAAAATATAATACGTAAATACATACTTTACACCCAGGCGCAAAACAATCAAGTATCCATCGTATAATTGTTTGTCCTGGGTTGAGATCGAACACGAACACGACGTTTAGACACTAGATAGAAAGAAATATACCCCATCAAGTTCTGAACTGGAGAATATAGAAAATGATGAAACATCCTTTGGCTTAAAGGGTTTAGTGTTATGCGAAATAGCCCAATGCAATTAGCATTCCAAGTCCACTCTTGGACAAAGGCCTCCCCATTATATGGGATATATGCTCATAATTGCCGCGCTGGGCAGTTGTTGTAGCAAACGCAGAGCGCTACTTAGCGAAAAAGACTGCCGCCCATCCCCGACCTGTAGGGTTTTAGTTGCACTGTTTCATGATAGATATATAGATAGATAATACCGCTATCTGCCGGTTCTGATACCTTTGTCGCCTCTTACGACACCTGGTACAGAGGGAGGTACTATTCTATTCCACCGGTACCTCACGGCTCTATGTTCAAAAGCAATAACGTCTGGACTTCTCTATCGAATAGGCATGATGACAAATTTTGAAAAACTGAAATAATGTTCAAAAATATACATTAATTACGATAAACATAATGTTTCTGCTGAAAATTTAGGTTTACTATTTAAAAATTTGTTTTTAATTCATAAGTTTTAAATTCATACCAAAACGCTTCAAAGTGTCATGGCGTCGCTCGTGACGTCACGTTAGAGTACAAGGTTCACTCAACAGTTGTAAACATTGAGACGCTCTTGTTAATTTCGAATTTCGCAGATAGAAACATGAATTCGAAAGCTTATAGATGGTGTGCCGTCCCACTGTGTCCTAATACTTCCATAAAAACACCCGAGAAGCTATTTATTTTCGTTCCTTTTGACAAGACAATTCGAAATAAGTGGCTTAAACATGCAAGACGTGATTTGAAAGGAATAACACCCTCTACTCAGCTTTATTTCTGTGAAGATCACTTTGACGTAAGTATTTACTTTAAGTTTGCAGATTTCATGCTGATACTAAATAAATGTGACAAGCATTAGATGATGTAAACATTGATAAACACACTTTATTTAGAGGTTAAGAATCTCTTACTTTCTCAATGAGCTATTATAAAAGTACCTATGTTTATTTTAATTTCAGTTACCAAGTGATATGGAAAATTATATGGAATACCATGTGATGGGCTCAGTGTCGCAGATTCGCATGAAAAAAGGGTGTGTTCCCTTAAAATTTTATTGTCAACCCGATAGGAGAAAACGAGCTTCTAATTCTATGGAAAGAGAATACTTTGTGAAAAAACAAAGAAAGAACTTTGGGAGAATTTGAGCAGGAACAAATATCTAAGAATCTAATGAATGTATAATGTTTGTTAATCTCAGTTGTGTGAAATACAATGTCAAATATGTTCTAGCTTTTATTATAATTATTGTGGCTATAAAATGTAGGTACTACTTACCAGGTATTACTTGTAATAGCTCAACGCAACAGATGTATAACATTACTAATTCAGACAAAATGGATATAAGCAAATGTAGGTGAATGATATAATTTATTTTGTATTGCAGTGAGTATAATAATGATGTGACCAAAGATGAGGTTGTTCCTAAAAAAATAAAACAAAATGTTTGAATCAAAAAATTTGCTTTTTTTTATTTACACTTTTACACAACACTGGATATACATTATCTTTCCACAAAGGAACTATAACCTTAAGAAAGTCTGATACATATTTTTTTATCATACATAATGTTAATTATATCTACTTTCTTATTAACACCATAGTTGCTGCAATCAGCTACACAGAAGTAGCCTTTTTTAAGACCTGTCAGTAATATTTGAAGTTGCATTTGCACATAAAACTTCTTGGTTGGTTTCCCATTATAAACATAATTTTTCACTGTTTTCTCACTCATAGGACACTTAATTTCAATAACACTATCTTCACATATCCCATCAGGTGAGCCTGCTAACATAGGATACTTTTTAGATAGCGTTAAACCACATAATGTAATTTTTTTTCCCAGTTTGGCAGTAACAGTTTTCCTCGCATCGTCCTCCAATATTCTACCACGTTTCATGGCTGGCGTGTCGGGAATTTTTCCACCCATTATTACTGCCATCAGAGTGCCATCACTGGTATTACATCTACTGAACTCATAAGCTCTTGAAGCGGTCTCTCTGCCATACCCTAATTCGTACCAAATCCTGCTTTTATGTTGCTCCTTTGTTTCTTGTTCGACATTGTTGATGTCATCGTCAGACAATATCACTTTTCCTAAAAATGTATCACAAGATCTTTCATTATATTTTAGCACCAAGTTGTCCATCGAAAAATTTGTGGTCTGTCCAAAACATAATCATTTTGGTATTTCATAAGTTCACATTTGTTAAGCCTTCTTCTCTTGCCTTCCACTAAAAATTCTTCAAATACTTCAGTATTTTACGGTAAGCTGGGGCTACCCTTAGACAACTCCTTAGCAGTTATGTATTTAAAGGTACTCCCAACCCGGGAAAGTTTGGATTTTTTCCAGTAACATGCTATGGATGTACAAGATGGTTCCTCACACCTGCAATGAACCCACATTAAGAATGCCATGGCATGTTTGCAACCTCCTTGAGAAGCCACACAATCATGACATTCTACTGACTTCACTGTTTCCTCGTGCTCGTCGACTACCAAAGACACTCCATACAACTTTCCATGTACTTTATGTTCTGGGCAGATTTTTGCTCTTATTGTGCACACGTTTCCTTCACGTTTGAGCTGGACATAGGATACAGCATCATCACCATAAGACGCCCTGGAAGACCTGAAATAAACAAAGCAATTACTTAGTTACAGAAATAAATATGTAACATAAACATAACCTCAAAATGTAACATTGGAACTCATACTGAAAGAGTTACAACAGCTTTTTCATTATTCAAATAGCTAGGTAATGAACTGTTTAATAGAAGGTACTTACTGGGAAGCCTTAACATTTCTAAATTCTGCTGAACAAAAGTCATTGCTTGATCGCAGAAACTCTCCTAACATTAGTACGTCGATCCTCGGTAAATTTGCGCTGGAAGCCTTCATAAATCCTTGTTCCATGACTGAGTATATCAAATAGATTGACACAAAACAAATTTAAGTCGCAAACAAAACTAAAACGGCGTTTTAGTGGTAAAATTAAGCGAGAGTCGTAGTTATCTATTGAATTACGTATAAACAATTTGACAACTACTCTAACGTGACGTCACGCGCTCTGATTGGCGTTCAATATTACATGGCGGATTGCCGTATTTAGTGATTTTATTTTCTCAATATAAAAATAATCTCGCTTTTAAATTAAATAAGAATCAATGTTTTATAATAAACTACGTATGTATATTATCTATACAAGTTATTTCAATAAAATTTACATGCTGTCATCATGCGTATTTGGCTTAACAATGTAGATTGTAGATAACTGTATGAAAAAGTGTTTATTTTCATGAAAATGGCATATTTTTAATAAGTACCAAACACAGACTATACGTTTCCTTATCTAGACTGAGAGACTGCTGTGAGAACAAATAAAGTGGTGATATAACATTACTTTATCATCACCACACCGTAGGACATAGGCCTGCCCAAGTAAACGGGAACTTTGCTCGTGATTGCCGCACTGGGTAAGCGTGGTGGCGGTGATGCAGCAGCCTCTCGGCCCCACACATTTCAACTACCCTGTATCCGATGGATACACCGCCTTCTGTCGGCTCCAATAGCTCAGTCGCCTTTTCTGACACCTGGTACAGGGAAAGTACATCGCCGTTATCCCTCGGCTTAATGATTGTAATTTTGGTATGCAACACATTTCTGTACGCATTTGGGAATGATTTAGAAGGAATGCCAATTATTTACGTATATCTATAAACTTGTGCTGCACGTCCGTCTTTTGTTTTTCATGGATGAGATTTTAAAAGCGAGAACAACGTACTGAAGATGAAATTTTTCATCATGTATTATTCAATTGGTATTGAATTGCTGATGTGTAAATATTAACAATGAAGAGCTTTGCGGTGTGGAAGATGAAGTACCCTACATTATGATTAAGGAGATTGAGGTGCATGAGGTCTATTTCTGCAGCTAAATAGCGGTGTACACATTGCTTGTCCAGTTTGAAAGGTGAGAGAGGTTGTGGAAGTACTTGGGCAATATGGCATATTCTAGTCGCAATGTTGGCAACGTGCTAGTGATATCCTTGAAGGGTCTATAGGCTGACGCTTACTGTTACGGGGACTGTATGCTTGTTTGTCGACCTGGTCAAAAAAAGTTGAAAAAGAAAAAAAAAACGATTGTTAGGAGAAGCTTTATAAAAAGTATTCCTATGATATCGTTTCCCTGTTGATGTCTATCGATAGTTCAGTTTATCAGTATGGGATCCTGCAATGCGCTCACTCGATCCAAATATCAATAATAGCAGGTCAAAAATACCAATAAAAATAGAGATAGCTCTAATGCATGCGGGTGGGGATAGGCAGCAGCATCCTTGTCGCGAAAGCTGCGCTCTGCGATTGCCAACACGCTTGCCCAGCGCGGCAATTATGGGCAATATACCCTTGTTTCTAGGGGAGGCATATGTCCAGGTAGTGGACTTCCAATGACTGCAATAATGATGATGATCATGACTGCTCTACAAAAAGAATGTGTATGAAGTGTTTGTGATTGTGCCAGTGACAGGGTGACTGAGGGAGGCATTTATAGAAGTTTGGCTACCGGGGTGGAGTAAGCAAGGGACGTTTGCCAGTATATAAGGAAATGGAAGTCAATAGTCTTCGTACCCTGGTAGGAGTTATGCGTTAGTTTATTTTGGCGTTATTCACAAAGTAAATTGTAGCGGGCCAGATGGCGCTGATGGTGGTGATCTTATCTTGTGCGTCAAAGGTCGTGGGTTCGATCCCCACACAGTCTGACTTATTCTTTTTCTAGGTGTTGAATTTATGTATTTCTCTATTGTCTGAGTCCGTGACTTACTTTGAGTAGTTGTGTAAATTTATTTATTTTATCTATTTATAATTCAGCATTTCGAATCTCGTCCATGTGTTTTTTTGTTTTGTATTATTAGTATTTAATTGGTAGTTCTGCAATATTATTCATGTGAAATTGCTTTTATTCCGGTAAAAATGCAATTGTTTCTACATTTGTTGATACGAGTATATGACCGTGAAAAAGAAAGATAATTCTCAAATAACGTATATTTTAAATTGCCGACGCTTTCTTACCAAAGTCAAATTAAAAATATATTTATTTAGAAAAGCCTGTCATAAGATTTTTTTTAATCGTCCGTCAAAAAATAATGTTTCTATAAACATAGATTTGCTAGGCACAATTCATAACTAATGACCGATGACACTGATGACCTAATAAGGTTATAAGAGTGATTTCAACAAATAGGTCTTTGAGTGGCCTTTAAAACTCGTCTGCCGGTACCAGACGGGTCTTAACTAAGCTCACATCAATTCCGACGACCGAGCCACCAGAAATGAACCTGCAAAAAGAACTGACTGTGAAAAAGGTTCCTTTAACATCTAGTTGTTTGTGTAGACCCAAATAGTTTGACTTGCAAGGTGCATTTATTAGAAAACAATTAATATCACTCGAGGCCGCCTCTGAAGCTGTTCCTTAGCTCAAGTACCAGTCATTATTGTTCGTTTCAGCCATAAAAGTCCACTGCTGGACATAGGCCTCCTCAAAAAAGGCATTGTACTCGTACACATAATTGCTGCGCTGGGCAAGCGTGTTAGCAATTGCAGAGTGCAACTTCTTGACGGGGATGCTGCTTCCCAACCCCGCCCTGTGCATTTTAACTACACTGTTTCGGATTGATATACCGCCATCTGTCGGTTCTGGTACGTTAGTTGTCTCTTTTGGTTCCTAGTACAGGGGAAGATACCATTCTACTCTGCCGGCAGTCATTAGGGACAGATAAATCGTTTGTCGTTTTTCGCTAACAGATAGAGACTGCACTCGATCGGCTTCGAACGCGAGCTCAATGTAATGAATGCGTTTGAAGTGTTTGTAATTGGGGAGTGCCTCTAAAAAAGTTATGCTATTAAACGAGACAAATTTAGGTTTTGAAATATGCTAAATACATGTTTACATGAGGTAGACGTCATACAAGGTTGTCTGCATCGGTACCTCACTCTCACCTATGTCTACCGCCAAATAGCAGTGATCGCATTGCAGTGTCCCGGTTTGTAGGTTGATGAGATGTAGCATGAGAGATGTCATAAGTGATATCCGTGTGATATTTCGAGCGTCTACAGGTTGCGTTAAAGCTTTCTATCACGCGGTCTTTATGCTTGTTTGTCGACCAGGTCTAATAAAAGAAAATTTAATGATATCCAGTCGCGTATCTAAAGATCCCATCCCATGAATATATTGTAGAGCTTTGTAGTTAGTTGCATGTGTTTATTGTTTATTATATAAGTCTCATCTTATAAGAGAATTGCATTATAACTTGCTATAACGAAATTTACAATCTTGATCATTTTGACTCGGTTTCTCAAGTGGAATCGGACCTATATTTTTAGAAGCGATATTTAACCTCAAGCCGAACAAGCAAACGAACCGACACAAATGTGATTTCGCAGTTTTGTTCGTGTAGTTGCAGTTTCCACAGAACTAAATAGAATGCTACACGATCGAAACTTCGTAATTGTTTTCTTTTTGTTTACTGTAATTGACGTTAGTCACCTCTTTCGTTGGATTCGTTATCTATATAATATAAATACGTAAAATCAACAATTGTTAATCCCTTTCACGGATATTTCGAGAAAAAATAAAACTTGACATAGTTAAAGTAAAGTATGTAGTGTAGTAAAAATGCCGGTAATAAAACCGATTGATGGCGGTATATCCTTCCAATACATTGTAACTCAAATGCACAGGGCGGTTATTGCTGCCCATTCCTGCCGCGCAGCTGTGCTCTGCGATTGCCAACATGCTTGCCGAGCGCGGAAAATATAGGCAAAATGCCCGCTTACTTGAGGACGCCTATGTCCAGCTGTGGGCTTCCAATGGCTGATGTGATGAAATTTAATGTGGAGAAGAAGTGCATAAAGCTAGTATTTCCATGCATGAATGAAATGCATGGACATTATACGCACAACTGTTTGAAGGACACACATTTCCTTAAATGCGTACGAAAGTAAATAATATAACTTACCATAGACTCTACATGGTACTTGTTTAAAAAAATATCTTCAAAAGAGCTGGACCAATCTTAACTGGATACTCACTAGCAGATGGCTGATGATAGAAAGAGCAATTTTAGCTACATTTTTACACCGGGAACGGTGAAACGCGGGTGAAACCGCGGGTGCCGTCGTATAAATCTGTACTAATATTATAGCCGTGAGATACCAGCAATTTGGATTGTACCTTCCCCTGTACTAGGTGTCGTAAGAGGCGAATAAGGTACCAGAACCGACAGATGGCGATCCACGCAAAAAAAAACAGCTCGAATGTATAGGGCGGGGATGGGTAGCAGCTTCCCCGTCGCGAAAGCTGCGCTCTGCGATTGCCCAGCGCGGGAGTTATGGGCAACATCCCCCCTTTTTTAGGGAGGCCTATGTCCAATAGTGGACTTTTAATGGCTGGTATGATGATGATATTGTTTCTTTGAACGCGCTAAGCGCAGGAACCACTGATTCGATTTGAAAAATTCTTTCAGTGTTGGCTAGCCCACTTATCTTGGAAGACTATATATAAGCTATTTATTAGTTTTTAATAATTCGGTTATGAAATAAATAAATAATTTCTGAAAGTCACTATACCCTATATTGTTTTCATTTACATGAGTGCCTTATACAAAGGGTCGTCTGCATTAGTTGGTATAAGTCGTAAAGAGTGATATCCTCAAGTCACAAGGTTGGCAACTCGTTATTGATATTACTGGCGTCTACAGGCTGCAGTGACGCTTAATATCACACTGACTGTAACAAATCAAATCAAAATATTGTTTATTAAAATAAGCACAGTAAAAAAATTTTGTTTCAAAAATATGAAGTAGTAAATTGTATTATATACATAATACTGATGACCCTGATGACCCGACGGGATCCTAAGAGACATCTAACATTTTAATTAGGCCTACCTTATACTAGTCTGCCGGCACCAGACCGGTCTTGTTTGTCGACCTGGCCTGATGAAAAAAAATGTACTAGTGTGTCTGATGTACAATAAGAAATGTGACTTCATGAAAGAGACTTCGAAATATCGGCGTGACATTGCGTCTTAGCCGCCATGTCGCCGCCATCTAATACACAGCATGAAAAGATGTCTGAGTGTGTCATCGTAACCCGCCCGATGATATGCATCATTTCTATAAATGCCATTATCAGTCGCCCCTTTCTCTGTCAGTACACAATCACACTCACGCGTACTTTGTGTAATGCACTACGTTGGCAGGTGTGTGCAGTACTCCACGGGCTCCTCTCCTCCTCTTCCTCCTCCAACGGCCACTCGAGCCTAGCTCCGTTCTCAGAGGCGCTCGTGAGTGGTCGCCGTCGGTTTCGCTTCGCCCCCGCAAACACCGTGGGTTTGCGGGGGCGGAGCGATCTAGGGTTAATTATCAGAGGAGGCCTGGCATTCAACACTATGTACATACTCTCTATATACGTCTTAGCGCAAATCCTATATGGGAAGTCCAAAAAAAACTACTACCTTAATCAGAGTATTTGACAGGCACTGTCTACTTACATAAAAACTAAAAGAAAAAAGCTGACAACCTAAAATCTTCAGTTAACCTAAAATCAACCCATAATCTTTATCTATTAAGCTATTGCATAATTTTAATATAATAAAAGTGTATGTGGATGCAACGTTTTGCAGATGTGCTTCGCTACAAAACACTGAAACAGTCATTGTCTAGCTAATTTGTTCAATGAGGTACCCTTCGCATCTCTAGCCGCCCTGCACGCATCACAAAACAAACAAATAACATACCACCACCGTATTTAAGCCGATAAATAATGTACGGAACGACAAACCGCACGAAGACAGTGTCAACTTGCATAGTAAGAAGACACACACTGGACCAAGATAATGAGATGTGCTCGTTTCTTGTTATAGGAACGGATGGCGGCGCGCCCAAGCGCAAGAAAAAGAAAAAGAAATGCGAGGAAAGCGCCACCCCAGAGCGTGTAGAGCACAGGGTCAACCTGACCGCCATACTTCAGTACTCCAACGCTAGCCCCTTCAGGGATAAGACCATTCGCGGCTTCTCCTGCCTCTACTGCGCCAAGTCCTTCCCCAGGATCGACGAGCTGCGCGCGCACACCGCGCAGCAGTCCGAGAAGGACAAACTCAACACCATGATCGACTACAAGCTCAGCTACAACCCGATCAAGTTGGACATAACGGACCTGCAATGCACCGTGTGCAGTTTGCCCATGAGGGACTTGAACGATCTAAAAGACCATCTGGTCGGCGTCCACAACAAGACTATACACAAACACATCAAAGACATCATCCTCCCGTTCCGCTTGGAAAACGGTCAGAACTTCACGTGCGTCATATGTTCAGTAGTACACATATCATTCAAGAATCTCTATCAGCACATGAGCAGCCATTACAGGAACTACTGCTGCAAGAAGTGCGGGGCGGGCTACATCACTATAGCGGCTCTTAGGAAGCATGGCAAGACGCACGCGCAGGGCATCTTCCCGTGCGAGTTCTGCGATAAGTCTTACACGTCATTAACTAAAAAGCGCAACCACGAGAAGGGTGTCCACACGGGCGGCTGGTTGCGAAACAAATGCCCCCACTGTCCGGAGATCTTCGTCAGCTACTACGACCGCAGCGAGCACCTGGTCAAGGTCCACAACGAAACGCCCATATTGTATCCGTGCAACGCGTGCAACAAGACGTATAAGAAGAAGTTCGAATTGAACAGGCACATCAAACATCACCACTTGCAGCAAAAGAGTTTTCTGTGCGACAAATGTAATGCCAAGTTCTTTTCTAAGCGGGGCCTCGTCGATCACCTGTCGAGGCACACTGGCGGCGAGATGTGCTCGTGCGAGGTTTGCGGCAAGCAGTTCTCGAGGCTGCGGACTTTGCGCGAGCATATGAAACTGCACGAAGACGACAAGAGATACCAGTGCGAAGTGTGCCAGAAAACGTTCACGCAAAAGTGCAGTCTGAAGAACCACATTCGGTTGCATCAAGACGATTTGGATATATTTAAGGAATTTGAAGATGTTAAGCATTTAATAGACAACCGCGAGATGACGTTGAATCAGATCGCGGCTGAGAATAGGAGGAAAGCGCAGGCAGATAAAATTAAAGAACAGTTTATGTAGGTCTGCGTTGGAAAGTACCGATATTTTGTTCCTGTGTTAGTCTCAGATCGAACTAAGGTCTACTTCAGGCCTAGGTCTACTCAGTCTCAAGCGAAGACTTATATAGCGAATTGGTTACCTAATGGAATTTGGTTTCAGGGTAAGTCATTTGTTACCAAAAAATAATCACGGTTGGCAGGTTAAAGTGGTTTTTTCTTTATAAATAATTCACAAACAACTTCTCTTACATTGACCCTGAGACAAGAAGCTTAAAGCAGTTGTGTTACGGACATTAGACAACATAGCAATTACAAATATATTATTTAGGTATTTCTGAACATTTCATCAAATAATAGGTAGGGATCGAACCCACGACCTTTATCAAATAAGATAGGGTCACGACTGAATGCGCCATTGAGCCCGTCTAAGAATTATTACATCGGTCGTAGATCATCACTCCTGGCCATAGGCCTTTCACACTGGAATTTTGAGCGAGCTTTGCTGCTCATACCTGTCCTGTTGCATCTGAGGCATGCTGTTTTATATGGCTATATAACCATAAATCCACCACATGTGGTTTCTAAAGAAAATACAGTCAGGGACCAACGGATTATTGTGCTCACTCATGCATGGAAAAGCTAGAGATAATATTTTTCGAGTCACCTACCCGAATACGAGCCGTTTCTTAACTCTGCTTTGAGAATTGTAACGGTGATAACAACTCGAGTAAATTAATTTAAATGGAGTTTAACCAAATTATTCTTATAGAATTTTTGGAAATAAATAATATGATGTATCTAAAAATGAATGAGCGTATTAAATGGACTTAAAAGCATTGCTTAGTAGTTCTAAATATTGGATAAAATTAATAAAAATATTTAAAAATTTATACTAACACCAATTTAACCAAATTTCAAATAATCATCCATATATGAATACTACATATAATCAAGTTAAAAATAATATTTACTAAAAATAAAAAAAATACAAGCTTATCTCCGACTAAAGGCGGGGCTCGAATCTGCGACTACACCTTGCCGGGGGAGTGCACAGCCGTAGTTCTACTGAAACCTTAAACACGTCGATATTTTTTTATTTACACATCTCATACGTTGATTTACCAGACTACCTGGTAAATCGCTTAATGCACCTGTGTCACGGTCAAGGCAACGGAGTAATCATAAGCATAATACTTAAATACATATTTTTAACACCCAGACTCAAGACAAACAAATATCATATAAATATCTGGTCTGGATGGTGTCTACCCACGACCTTGGGCGCATTAGATAGTATCACTTCTATCTGCACCAACGAGCCCGTCTTTGTATTCCTCTAGTGTTCTCTTTGTGTTGAGAAGTACAGACCATGGGAGAGATGCTAGATCGCGACCAGATTGAAGTCCGAAGCAGGTTGAATTTTCTTCTAGTAAATATTGTCTTTAATTTAAAGGATCATCATTTCTCAATGCATAACACCTCTAAAGTAATGATTTAAGCTATTTGAAAAGACGCGAAATTTTATTACCATACCACACTGTATCGGGGTTTCGAGTGCAATTTTAAAATAGTCGTCGATAGACGAGTGTGTGTGTTGTTGATAATGCAATATTTTCTAACAAAAACACATTCACTACTCATAATAAAACTACATTTTAACGGCTTTAAACGTGGTTCGTTGTTGTACATTGTTTTTTTTGTTCGACTTTTCTGTTACCGCTTTCGGGAAAACCAGTTAAATAGTAGTTTTCTTGTGAATAGTAACTAGTGAAACTAGTCACATATTAGTACCACTTCTACGGCTATTTAAGGACAATCAAGTCGTGTTTTATGAACAATTGTAATGGAAATATTGGTAGAGAACGTAAAGCTTTCATATTGTTGATTTATTGAACAGAAAAATTAAGAAAATAGTATTAATGTCTAATCTGATGCTCTAATTCGTAATATCACAAGTGCGACGGTGGTTTGTCCACATTGTACAGAATTTTTGAAAACGCACTAATTGGCGTCGAAGTTAATTCTCAAAATGTCTTATCTGATGCTCTTATCAACACAATCTCCGTTTAAATAATGAAATAAACCAAATTAGATAATGTAGCATCAGCTACAAGGCGTCCACTGCTGGATGTAATTTCCAATAGGACAGGTTGTATGCGGCCTGTGTCCACCGCGATCCTGCGGTTTTCGTCAAATCAATCAAGTCGACGACCTTACGGCTCCATCGGCCATCGGTTCTGCGTACCAAATGCCCTGCCCACTGCCACATCAACATACTAATTCGCCGGGCAATGTCGATCGATCGCGCGAAGATACTCCGAGCATAACCCACTCCATATCTCGTTAAGGTATCATCAGTTGGCTAATAAGACCAATGGTGGGCGACCACGTTTCGCTGCCATAGGACTTCGCTGGCAAACTAAATAACTAACAATGATAAAAATAAAAAGAATACAAAACGAAATACTAACTGTTATTTAGTTTGACATTTTAAATATCTTCTCACTATTTTGGTGTTGATTCATGATCCTCCTTAAAATCCGTAGTAATTTTAATGCGATGACAGATTAAAACTTAATTTTCGAATTGGCGTTAATTCGCGTCAGTGTTCATTCAAAAAATGACTAATGCGACGAAGGACTTATACTAAATTGATAATATTTTTGCAAATTTCTTTCAGCCAATTAGCTAGTTTTTCATATTACGATCTCTACCAATCTATGTTCCATATTGGAACCTTGGTTTATAATGAAAACACACAAGTTCTAAAGAACACGCCAGGAAGGTTTACAGGTGTTTTTTTTTATTATCTTTATCCGAGGTTTTATCACGATTGGCTCGCTTTCTATGATTATATTGGAAATATGTAGTGTTAGCTGATATTTTATCGTTTATTTGTTATTATTATGTTTAGAAAAATTACCCGGTAACTGTAAATAAATTAGGAAAGTAATTGCGAGTGGCGCTGAAGCACGGCATCGTTTTGTTATCAAAGCAAAAATTGAGAAATAGATACGAATCGATTATTGTCTACTTATTGTGTTTCGTCATTATTAAAGCCATTGGAGGTCTACTCCTGGACATAGACCTACCCAAGAAAGGTGGAATTTTGTCCATAATTGCCGCGGTGGGCAAGCGTATTGGCAATTGCAGAGTGCAGCTTTTGCGAAGGGGATGCTACCGCCCATCCCCACCCTATACAGTTGAGCTACACTGTCTCAGGTGAAATACCGCCATCTGTCGGTTCTGTTAACTTGATTGCCTTTTACGACACTTGGTGCAGTGGGAGGTACTATATATATATCTAATAGTATCATCGGCCTTTTTTTTATTTTAATAATCTGAAAATCGACGTATCGTCTTATGCTCTCTTATACATGATTATGTGAAACTGTTTTAAATCGATTACGAAGTTACAAATGGAACGTGATTTCTTAGTTTATCAGTAGATTCGTCAGAGCTAAAAGTATGTAGATCACTATTACCAGTTTTCTCTTCTATGTATTGAACAACGTTTAAAATATACTAGTCGCCGTCCATAAAGTGCGTCACACAAATGTCAACATTTCATCATTATTTGCCCCTCCATCTTGTAATTTCT
This sequence comes from Heortia vitessoides, assembly GCA_020976665.1. Classification (NCBI taxonomy): domain Eukaryota; kingdom Metazoa; phylum Arthropoda; class Insecta; order Lepidoptera; family Crambidae; genus Heortia; species Heortia vitessoides. The sequence goes on along the minus strand of JACJUM010003272.1, from coordinate 6,111,036 downwards.
CCCCCCCCCCCCTCCCTAGTATGACATCAAGTTTTAATATTTTTTTAATAAACAAATTCACACAGCCTCTCATACGTTGACCTGACTTCGAGATAAGTAGCTTTAATCACTTGTGTTACAGACATCAGTCAGAGAAATTACAAATATAATATTTAAATACATATTTATCATCCAGACTTGAGACAACAATTTGTTTGTTCTAAGTCTGGATGATAAATGAATATATTCATTATTTAAATGTTTGTTTGTTATATTCGCACTACATACCATACGTTGATTTATCGCTAAAAGCACTTGTGTTACGGACATCAGACAACAAAGGAATCATAATTGTAATACTTGAAAACATATTTTTAACATCCAGACACAGGAAAAACACTATCACCATCATATAAATATCAGTCTGGATGGAGGTCGAGCACACGATTGGCGCACAAGATAGGAACTAATGCCCGATCGGACTTGTCATTAACATGTGACGAAGGTTATGGAAATAATAAATCCAAAGGAAAGGTCCAAATACTATGGCAACTAAACCACTAAAAACTGTATGTGTTGGCAATACTGTGTATCATATCAGTCGTAGGACGTCCACTGATGGACATACGCCTCCACAAAGAGGTACACAGAAATAAGCAATTGTTCTATGCCGACTCAGATGGATGCACCGCCATCTGTCGGTTGTGAGATGTACCACTTCCTTTGCTCATATCTATTTGACGATAAATCGAGAAATCCCGTGGAAGCTTGTATTTGTGTTACGTTATCCAATGCTATGTTATTGTAATTTACTTTTACCATGAGAAATAGAGGTGTGTTAATAAACGATGACGTTTGTAATGTTGAGTTTGAATTTTTACTATCCTGTGTGTAGAATATTTTTTCGAGTGTTTCATGACATGAAGAGACTATACCGAAATAGGAAAATTTAGTACTACTTTGCATTAAGCTTAAGTTCCTAACCCCTATAGTTTAGGCTTTGCGTTAATATGTCAGTCAGCCAGCTGTTTATTTATTTAATATTGGACTACCAACATAAGTGTTTCCAAAAAGATATTAACTAACTGTTCTTACAATTACTTTGCAATCACATCATGCATAATTATTAATATTTAAAAAAAAGGTAATAATCACTCAGTAAGGGTGTAAAATAAATAACAAACAGTGAAAATCCAAAATCAGCGATCTTACGGTACGCCATCAAACGATTTTATCAATGACAAATAACCGGGAATAGTAAGAAAATTAATATCAAGTTCAGGCAGACTTTTGGCTAGACTATTAAACTGTTCCTTTTATGTATATAGACTAGCAGTGCTCTACGGTTTTGCCCGTCCTAAGTTGTAGAGTCAATGAGTCAGCTTCTTCTTATCTAAACTAATATTATAAAGAGGAAAGATTTGCATTTTTGTATGTAACGAATAAAATGAAGAAGTACCGGACCGATTTTAATAATTCTTTTTATTAGAAAGCTGCATTATCACTGAGTAACATAGGCTAGATTACGTAGAAAACGTCTTTTTTCGCATACGTTGCGAAGAGTATTAATGATAGGACAAAAAAATGTTCGCCAATATTATAGAATATATCAATATCTACAGCAACTTCGCGAGACCATATGTCTAACAATAGGCTATTTTCATCTATCAACAAAAAAATATAACATTATGTTACTTGAATAAATAATAACGTGAGGAATTGAAAAAAAATGTCGTTATTCCATAAAAACCTAAGATTAATTTTATATTTCAAAATTAAAATCCGAGTTTTATTATCTGTAAGTTACGTGACCGAAAACACCGTCCACCATGTTTTTTTCCAGAATGACGTCACAAGCACTAAAATATCTAAATGTAAACAACTGACTGTGTTCCTTAATTTTTTACTTTTTTTGTGTATAATTCCTTTTATTTTAGAGATTTTGTATTTTATTACGCTACTTTTGCATAATTAAACATGGACGTCGGATTTGTAAAAGCCGAAAGTACTAATTTACCGAAGATAGATGCGGTAATGATTACAAACTTCTTTGCGTGTAATACAGATTTCTTTTCTGCCGAATGCAGAAATATAAAAACAGCTATATCTATATCTATAGCTATATCTCACAGAAACATCGTTCGGAATAGTAATAAATAACTTTTCTGGAGTCTTCAATGTCGAATTCTTACAATTTAACGCAACACACCAACGATACGGGTTATAGAAACTCATCTTTTTATATAAATAAAAACAACTCAACAAAGCCGACAAACTCAATATCGTGTCAATGACAAATGTCAATTTGAGGTTACAATATTTTAGTACTATTGACGTCACCAAAATGGCGGATGGTGTTTTGGCGCGTATATTTTACGACAAATTTTTAATATTTTTTTTTCGGCATAAATCGGTCATATTTTGCTGAAATAAAAATTATAATGAATTATCAGATATATACGAACATTTAAAAAAAAAATGAAGAAATTGGAGAATAGCCTATTGTAGTTACGTCACTATAACTACTTTTTTACATTTAAAAAATTGATAGTAATGCCGATCAAAATCAGACCGTGTTATACATACCATTTATAATTTTTTTTATCAAAATAAATAATTTAATATTTAAGACTGTCTCAATACCTGATGATTACTTTTTAAATGATTGAAATCGGACATTCCATTTAAAAGATATCATGAAATTAAAATAAAAATACATGCCGGCGGCGGCCGCCACGTAGCGCATCGAGTAACTCGATGAGAGCAATTGTATGTGACACTTTCTCGAGTAGGATCTCCTGAAAATCAATACGTTTTGTTGCCACCTACAAATACACCAACGTAGTGTACAGGGAGGCTGTAAGATAAGCATACAATTTTTCCTAATTTAGTGATTCATGGTCGTATTAATTAGCATGCTTATAACTTAAATATCTGTACCTATTTATATCTACCCCTGTGAAGCCGGGACGGGCCGCTAGTATAAATATATGTATATATGTAGATTCCGATATAATAAAATTCAATTTTATTCCGCTCCACTATATCCGTAGTTGCTTAAATTGATTTCCGTTCCAAAAATACTGTATTTGGGAAGTGTTTTTACGTGAGATGTGAAGTATGATAAAAATATTGAACGAATAATGTAACCTGAAAATGACTGAATGGAGCCTTTACATGTTTTTATGGGCAGCCAAAATGTGTCAAAAAGGGCACGGCTAGCTGTTCATAGAGGTGTGTTGGTTCCAACACTGACATATGGTAGTGAATGTTGGGTATGGCAGAAGAAGCACGCAAGTAGATTAAACACTGTTGAAATGAGAGTATCTCGAAGTTTGGGAGATAGATTAAAAAATAGTGTGATAAGAGATCAATGTGGTGTTAAAGATGATTTGTGACAACAATAGTGTAAGGAATGTTGTGATGGTTTGGACATGTAGAAAGGATAGATGAAAATAAAATGTCGGCATAAATATATAGAACGGAAGTAAATAGAAGAGTTGGTTTAGAACGACCTAGGCGAATATATCCTAACCTTTAACCTTTAAGAGGTATTAATTTTATGCCTCGATCGTAATATGTGATAAGAGATCTATAGTCTCTGTCTACCCCGATGGGACACAGGCGGGATTGTATGTATGCTGTTAATACAGTATATGTCAATTATTTATAAAAGTGATCATAACACTTCTCTAAAGAACAGGAGTGTCGAAAGCTTAATACTCTACTAAAATAGTATTGAATTACATTGACATGGTTTTCTAGTTTTATATGAGGTTCCATGGAATAAAACTACTTTTCTTGTTGTCCGCTGGTTTAGTTTGCTCACCAGTGTTCCATATATTGACAATAATTAAAGATTTTACTAAGTATTGTACTCACTCGTGCAAAGAAACTCATGATGACAATAACTGTTGGTCTTCTCTAGATCATACCTATTTTGAATACTCGTACTGTATCCAAGGTGCCGTGAGGTACCGGCAGAGTAGAATAATACTTCCCACTGCACCGGGTGCCGTAAGAGGCGACTAAAGTACCAGAACCGACAGATGGCGGTATATCCATTCAAAAAAAGTCAGCTTCAATGTACAGGGCAGGGATGGGCAGCAGCTTCCCCGTCGCGAAGCTGCGTCCTACGATTGTTAACGCGCTTGCCCAGCACGACAGTTATGGGCAACATTTCCCCCTTTCTTCGGGAGGCCTATGTCTAACAGTGGACTTTTAATGGCTAGTATGATATTGATATCAGTAAATCATCATGTTATATACAAGTGACGAGAGTTGGAATGGTGCAGTGCTGCTGTATAGCTGTGATCATGTTGCGGTGGAGTTAAAGGGTGGAAAAGGCTTGCGATGATACAGGAATAGTGTATGGCGGTGTTCGTCGCATGCTTGTTAACCACCACAGTAGCTTAAACGGCTGCAACCTGCAAGGAAGTTGGTTATAGGTACTGCTGATCAGGACAGTCTGCTTTGCACTGACGAAGATTTCAAGCGTGCCTAATTCACTGTGACCCCACTGTACACGCTTGTGAATTTGTAGTATAGACTAAGAAGGAAGAACTGCGTGTGAAAGTCTATTTTTCTTTTATAGGTAAGAGGGGCGCGAAAAAACGAAAACCCAATTTAAAGGAGGAGGGCGACGAGACACTGGCCGTAGATAAGTTAGCGTACCGCGAGAAACATCTCCCGGAGATGAAGAAACAGTGGCACAACCTTACCACCCTGCTGAAATACTCCAATGCCACGCCGTTCAAGGACCGCAACGACGCGGGCTACATTTGTGCCTACTGCTTCAAAACGTACCCCGACCCGCAAGTGCTTAGGAGTCACACGCAAAACGACCACGTCAGAGAGAAGCCCACGTACAAAGCGGGCTCCGGTTTGGCCAGTTTCGTCGCCTTCCTCGACATAGTAGACCTCAAATGCACCATATGCGAGCAATCGTTCGACAGCATAAATCCCCTCACAGAACACCTAGTCAAAGACCACGATAAGAAATACTACCTAGGCGTAACTGACTACTTCCAACCGTTCAAACTGTCCAACGAGCAGCAGATAAATTGCTGCCTCTGCACGGAAGTCTTCCACAACATGAAGTTGCTAATGCAACACATGAATATCCATTATAGGAATTTTATTTGCACTACATGCGGGGCCGGCTTCGTGAACAGCTTCCGCCTGAACCGGCACGAGACCACACATGGGAAGAAGAAGTCAAGTTTCCCTTGCAGGCATTGCGGGCTAGTGTTCGCGGCGGAGTCCAAGAGGAAGACACACGTGAACACTGAACACAAAGGCATAGCTGGTGACAGTGTGTGCCAGATTTGCAAGTCTCGATTCAAGAACTACTATCAGAAGACGAGGCATATGATGCAGGTGCACAACGCTGAAGGCATCAAGTGTGATCTGTGCGAGAAGAAATTCAATTTGAAGTCGAACCTGATGTTGCACATGCGTGGAGTCCATCTGAAGGAGAGGCCGTATGAATGTTCAGTGTGTAGCATGGGTTTCTTTATCAAGCGGCACATGCTTGGTCACTATATGGCAACGCACACTAACGAGAGGAAGTACAAATGTGATATATGCGGCAAGGCGTACGCCACGCAGAATAGCAAAGGGAAGCACATGAAGAAGAATCATGGCATATCCAAGACTCAACTGATGGCGCAAACTCAAAATAGTATACCTGTGATACCGAAGTAATACTTTCTAATGTTATTTCGATTTTTCTTTAGACTTGAATGGCGTCCGAAAGTTCTTATAGATTTTTACAATTATCAACAGAATTGGAATTTGTGTCTGTGCCAAATATAAAATAACACAACGATCAGAATCTCGATAAACCATTCAATTGTTACGTACGACGATTTTTAAATATTTTAACTCCCCTTCCCATCAATTTGTGTCTTAATTCTATCATAACATCTTCTTCATCATACCAGCTATTTGAGCTACAACTTCCTCTCTCGGTTCTGGTACCTCAGCCGTATTACTAGTTACAGGAAGAGGTACTATTCTACTCTGCCGGTACTACACGGCTATCTCATTAGGCCATTAATAAATGGCTAAAGTAATCTTCTTTGGTTTTACTTTAAATATTTTTTATGAATCCATCTTTATGATATACATATTACTTGGTATAAGTAGACCTCAAACAAAGGTCATCTGCATGGAACCTAACTCTCACCTATTTCCGGCAAACGGCAATGTTGGTATTGCTATGTTCTGGTTTGAAGGGTGAGAGAGGCAGTGAAATTACCGCGTAAATGTGCCAATATCATCAGTTCCCAACGTTGTCAACACGATAGTCCTATCTTTATAGGCTGTCTTCACGTTATCATCAAGCGGGCTTGTTCGCTGACTTAATAATATATTATCATCAGCATAGCAGCCATTGGAAGTCCACTGCTGGGCATAGGCCTCCCCAAGAAAGAGGGAATTTTCCCATCATTGCCGCGCTGGACAAGTCGCCCTGTGCATTTAAGCTACACTGTTTCGGATGGATATACCGCCATCTGTCGGTTCTGGTACTTTAGTCGCTTTTTACGACTCCTGGTACAGGGGGAGGTACTCTTCTACTCTGCCGGTACCTCACGCCATAATCTATATATAAAAAGTTAAATAATCTTAGTTCACTTTAAGGGGTTCGATTGTGTGCATCGATCCACAATTTTGGTGGATTTAAATTTCTCAATAAAATTATGGGGGATGTAAAATTAAGGAGTAGCGCGGCAGCGATACCAAATGATGCTACCGCAAGAGCAATTCTACCGGAGGACCTAACTTTACTAAGAAGTAAATTTATCAAGAATGTTTTTCCCGTGCCTCCCGGAGCATCAAGGAAACATACTTTGCCTTCTTTATTTGTAATGGATGAGAGCAGGGTATCGTAAACAGTTCTCTGTTCAGGATTCAGAGTTGGTTCTTTTTCAGTGACTGTGTGTAAAAGTTGTATTTGATTATATGATGTCTCTCTCAGTAAATCAGTATTGTTAAGAGTTGAAATTGCAGTAGTTGGTAAAGGTAGACCAAAATTTTTGATGGATTTTGCAGCTAACGATTCGACATATTTGTTGACTTCTATTAATGCTTCAACGAAAATATTCTCGTTGTAAGTTAAGTCTTCAGGGCCTGTTTCTCGCTGCAAACGACGTAGTATATCTTCAGACATATTTTGCCGGTGATTATTCCAAAGAGTTACTAAATCAGTGATTTGACAAAAAGAGATTAGAATGGAAAATAAATATCGAAGTGATCCTGCTGAACTACATAAAGCAGCTTCCGTTAGTGTGTTTTCCCAGTGTGCGTCATCTTCGAGTAATCCCATCGCTTTACATGCAGCTTGAAAGGTATTGTAAGTAACCCCTTCGATAGTTTTTAAATTATTAAAACAAGTTGGACCTTTAACTATATGCAGCAACATTCTTAGATAGAAACATTCACCGTTATTAGGATAGGGTATACGTTGTCCATCCTGTTTGTTGCCAAGAGCATCAGATTTTTTTACACCGTTATAACCCGGGACTGGCTCTCCTTGTTTCCTACGTTGAAAATTTTTATTATTTTGGTTCCAGATATAATATGCTGGAACTTTGTCATATGTATGTGTTTTCGCAAAGTCGTCTTCGAAGCACAATTTAAAAAATGCCATCAATGTTGTGTCACGCGGGTTATTAATTATGTCATTAGCATTGTTATGATTAAAATAAACACGTTGCCCATTCTCCGAGTGAACAGTTAAATGTGTTATTGTAGGAGCTCTTTCGTGTATACTGAACTCTAAAATCTTTCACACAGCTTCTGAACTGCAAATATATCTACCAGACACGTATTGCTGTATCCCATTAGTAGAGTTTAAGGAAAAAGTGGCCATGTCAGTACCTTTATTTATGTATTTGCACACATATTTAATACTCTTGACGGAGCTACATAACTCGACGTTTATGTGTGTGTCAAAAACTCTAAGCAGTATTGGGTTGTAGGGTACTATCCATCTATTATCTATTTCTTGGTTTCTGACAATAGTACTGTGTCCTCCATCGTCTGTAGATAATCTTTGGTATTTAGGATAACCATCATGGCCGGTAGATGTGCAGCTTTGAAACGATTTCGGGAATTTCTTAGTGCATGCGCCTTCACGCATACAAGGTGACTTGGTATTTAAAGCACCACAGGGCCCGTGTATCATGGGCCTTTGAACGATATCATGAAGCATAGGATCGTCTTCCTTGCTCGGGATCTGTGCTAATATAATTGTGTCAATTTGGTCTGGTCGGATTTTATTTTTAAACCATAGCAGAAGATGGATGTGTGGCAATCCACGTTTCTGCCATTCGACAGTATACATGTGGCACTGAAGTGTTCCAAATATGTGCGCTTTATTGAGTAGGAAATGTAATTTTTTTAATTTTCAAATTGAAGACCCTGTTTATAATATCATACCTATCTTGAGGTGTTGCATTTGTATGTATATTTTCTTTAATCTCTAACCAGTTAGGATTACATGTAAATGTAATAAATAAATCTGGTTTTCCGTAAGTTCTTACATACGTCATGGCATCTTGGGTTTTTTCATGCAAATACCTTGGCCCGCCGGTAAATGATAAAGGTAATATCATTACCTATCCAATGTCAGAACTATGTTCATTGCCTCGTAGTGCGTCTTGTAAATGGACGTAGTTCTCAACTCGTAATTTAGTTTGATTATTGCGAATGTACGATAAACGTTCTGATTCTGTTCTAGCATACATATCTACTAAATATTGGTTTGTTAACATACCAAATCTGAGAATTGTGTTAAATGAATTTTGTCTAGTCATAATAAGATGTGCATAATAATTCATACATGAAACTGTTTTTTGTAATCGGGATCCATCATTGGGATTTACTTGGGGAATATTTATAGAGTACCCATCCTCCCCTCTACACAACATTAAAGGATATTGCAAGGCGTCATACGATCTATGAATTTCGGATATCCCTTGCAAATTATTATCCCGACTACGTAATCACGATGTCTCGCCTATCAAACTGCTGATCACTTATAATAACTGCTACCTCACTCGTAGAAGGCGCGTTATAGCGGCCACGATGTTCACCGGCAGGTACTTTGTCAGCGTGTATGACAATATTGAAGTTTGGAGCATTTTGTGGTACACTTTCGATGGCAGTTTTCAAAGACCAAATGTAGTTATTATGTGTATGTCTATGTAATAGGTCTTGCAATTGCCTAACCAATACGTTGTCTAACGGTTGTGGAGCTCTAGTACACCGAGTAGTAGTTTGTATTTCAGGATCTGCGATAAAATATACCTGTAAAAATTTGTGGTCATCCGGCCGAAGGGGGAAAAGGCTACCCGCCAAATGGTACACTTGTCCTTGTACCTTAAATGTTGGCATAAACCCCCGCTCGACTACTTGTGTACTCATGAATGACGTCATTTGAAACGCCCTATTATAGAGACGTATGTTTTTCAAAAAAATTTTGCTCTTTGGATGTTCACCCGTTAGAAGCGAATGTAAAGGTTCAGGTGGTGTAGAAATCATATCCTTGTAAACAGCAAAACCCTTTTGATTCGTCTTTCCATTTTAAAGCAGAGCAATGTTGGCAGATGACATTTAAACTCCCCAAGGATATAGAAGAATCATTTTTATAGTCTATTGTAGATTCATAATTCATGCCAGAACAGTCTTTATTAATCCATAGGACAGTAGAATTTTGGATGTTTTCTTGGTCAGCAGCAGTGGTGGCAGTGTCCATTTGAATTTCTGATACTGTACGTGCACTGTTTTCGTCAGCGGTCAAAACTGATTCTCCACGCAAACGACGACGCCTTTCCCGTTCTCTAGTCAACCTAGCTTCATTTTCTTCCTGTGATTCATTTGCCCGAGATACGCGCATTCGTTTAGCTCTTAAAGTCTGTGCACCTATATTTTGTTTACGCCGAGGCATTTTTTTTATCAACGTACGTAATACCTACTTAAAAAGAATCAGTTAGTTAGGTAAAGATTTTTTTTATGAATTTTTAGGCTTTATAAATCGATATTTACAGTAATTTTTTTTTCAATTGTCAATGAAGAATGCAATGTTTTGACAGTACCTACCTATACATACCTACATATTATATCTATTTACTTTTTAATTAGATAATTAAATTTTTAACATCAATATTTACAGTAAGTAATGAAAAGACCTTTCCTATACCTAAGTACCTACTTATTTATTTTAACCGAAACTAAACTACCTATTTTTTACCTATTCAAGGTTTCTTTGTACAAAATTATTATATAAAATGAATCACATAAATTAAATTTTAAAAATCAATTGTAAACTTGAAACGAAGCGCCGCGCCGCGCCGCGCCGCACTGAAATTTTATAATTCGACACAACCATCAACGTTGTCTGCCCTCACGTGTCTGCCCGTTCGGGTCGCGCACCTCAACATGAGCCCACCCCCACCACCGCCACTGTCGTGCTATGCGGACCGACCGACTGACACAACGACGGAACGCAGCCGCCGCCGCCGCCATCTCTGCCCTCGGCATTGTAAATGCATCTTGTGTATTAATATTAACATTAAAGTGTTATGGTATGTATATATTCGGAATCCTCATTTCATCAGCTTTAATTTGATATGCATTTTGTTTTATGTTTATTGGTCTATGTCGGTAGGAACATCGAGTAATTGAAAAATAAGATATTTCGTAAATTAAACTTGAACACCACTAAAATCGTTATTGTGGCTAAACCTTAAAGGATAGACATATGCTATCGCAGACTTTTTTATAGAACTTTTTGAGTAGAATAATTCCCCCATACATTGTTATTCTGTATTTTGAGTTATTTCAGCAGCGCACGCAATGAAAGCCTCCAAAAAGCTCGTTTTTCTTCCGTCCGTCTGATAACTGTTACGATTACTCTAATAATTTCTTAAGTAGGTATACCTAAATTATACACCTATAGAATCCCTGGAATGTCTTCTTTCCATTATTGAAAACCGCATAGCTATTGATATAGTAGTTTTTGAGATCCTAGGTAACAAACACGTTTTGGGCGCCCTTCGCAACTTCATTTTATACTATGTATAGATAGATACTATGTATAGATATTTCTGTTTGTTCTGTGTCTGGGTGTCAAGTAAGTGTATTTGTGATTCCTCTATTGTCTGGCGTCCGTAACACAAGTGCTTTAAGCGACTTGCCACGGAGTCAAGACAATGTATGAGATGTTGTGGGAATTTATTTATTATTATTATTTCCATTTGAAACTGTTTATAAATGAATTGTATTGATTTATTTTATGTGGTTTGTATCAAGTTTGTACGTTGTATATTTGTGAAACTAGATTTAAATTAAAATATTATACGACTGAAATTTGGTAATTTTCCTTACACTTCTAATCACTGGTTTCAAAAAACTGATCTACTTGTTATGTTATTTATATATATATATATATATATATATATATTTAAAAACAGAAATTAATATACAGAATTAAAAAATTGGTTTTAATTGGTTGAGTAAATTTTCAACAAAATCGTAGCAAACAAACAAACAATCAATCAAATATGGAATATTTGATTGATTGTTTGCTAATATTTAGTTCCGTTAGGTACTGGCAAAGTAGAATTGTACCTCTGTACCAAGTGTCGTAAGATGCGGCTAAGGTATCAGAACCGACAGATGGCGGTATATCCATCCGAGACATTATAGCTTAAATGCATAGGGTGGGGATGGACAGCAGCATCCCCGTCATGATTGCTAACACGCTTGTTCAGCGTGGCAATTATGGGCAATATTCCCCCTTTCTTGGGGGGGTCTATGTCCAGCAGTGGACTTGCAATGGCCGTAATGATGATAAAATTTAAACAAGTTATTCGCATTATTGAATCGCGGAAAATTAAATAGTAATATGTTCGCACATTTTATCTGATCTGGGCATCCCGCCCATCATTTACGGATTGTTATTATAGTAAAAGATAGAATCTACAATAAAGATCGTGAAAATTTGTTTGGAAGCACTAGTTAGATAACCTTTTAATAATTATAATAGTTTATTTATTTATACCAAAAAATTACATAAACCCTTAAGCTTATTACGACAATAAAAACTAAAGACACAAAAGATTGCACTGACAGGCGTAAACGACGGCAGCCATACTTATATGAACTATGATACAGCTGCGTCCTTCACTCTATTTCATCCCTACTAATATTATAAATGCGAAAGTAACTCTGTTTGTCTGTCTGTCTGTTACGCTTCCCCGCTTATAACTCTGAACCGATTTTGGTGAAATTTGGCACAGACAATCTTTAGACCCTGAGGAAGGACATAGGCTACTTTTTAATTTGAATAAAAGAGTTGTGAGAGTTGGAGCTAGAAACCTGAAACTTATTTTTCAAGCCATTGATTCGATAAAAAAAACATGACGTTCAAAGTTTATTTAAGTTAAGGTAAAAGGTATGGTACCAAAAAAAAAACTACTCCACACGGACGATGTCGCGGGCACAGCTAGTTCCCTATATATTACTAAGACTAATTACAGAAAAAGTAGAAAGCAACAATATGCAAATTAAATAAGGCAAGAATTAATAGAGGGGAGTCGACTATTGAATGCCATTGGAGAAAGATAAGCTTTGATAATTAATCGTTACTTTTTGTTTGTAGGTGTGGGCAGCGAACCGAATAGTGTTAGTAATATAAAAGCAAATACAAGTATTCTGATGAAGCTGCTGTCGAAGAATGCTCGAGTTGAGCATGTGTCCCATGTAGACATACTAAATCTATGTAACAAACGTGCACCCGTTAAATATAATTACGTTCCCCATAAAAAAATAACGTCGAGGGACTTAAAAGGGAACCAGCGAGAGCTCGAAAAACACTTGCATAACTCGAAGCAACTGCTGCTCCACACCAACGCGACGCCGATCAGACGCCACTTCGGCGTATACTACCATTGCTGCTTTTGTTCCGAATCCTTTGTCCAAGCCATCGACTTGAAAGCACACAACTTACACAGCCACGGCGACCGCGAGATAGTCAACTTCATGCGAAACAGCAGCCTGAGCAAGTTTGTGGTGAAAATTGACATTACCGCTTTGCAATGTTCCATATGTTCGGATAATTTGGAGACGCTCGACCAAGCGATGGATCATTTATCATTGCAACACGACATAGCGTTCTTTCATGACATAAAAAATAGAATACTAACATTTAAGTTTGATGGGGATTCTGTGTATTGTGCGGTTTGTTCGAATGTGTTCGAGCGGTTCAAATTGGCACACGTGCATATGAGTTACCACTACTCCAACTACACCTGCGAAACCTGCCACGCGAACTTTGTCACGCGACAAAACGTCACGTCACACGCCAAAAGGCACGAGCAAGAGGAGTCCGCGTGCAGTTTCTGTCCCAAACTATTCGAGAATCCAAGCAAAAAGTTTGAACACGAGAGATTAGTGCACAAAGGCATGAACAGACGCGTATGTCCGTTATGCAACGAGGTATTCTCAAACCATAAAAAGAAGACTGATCATATGACCCTGGTCCACGGGATGCAGCCAAAGGTGTACCAGTGCACGACGTGCGACCAAACGTATACATGCAGGAGCGGACTGAGCAATCACATCAAGAAAGATCACCTGATGGAGAGGAATCACGCGTGTCCACATTGCGACAAGAAGTTCTTCGCCAGGCAAAGTTTGAAGAAACACTTGCTGAAGCATACAGGCGTTAGATCTTACAAGTGTGAAGTTTGCTGCAAATCGTACGCTAGGAAGAACACTTTGCGGGAACACATGCGAATTCATAATGACGATAGGCGGTTCCAGTGCGATCTTTGCAAGCTGTCTTTCGTTTACAAGTGTAGTCTGAAGAACCATATGCGCTCCAGGCATGGATATAATTGAGTGTTCTATTAGTTAGAACCGACATCGAATGTATCCGTACACTCGACCTTATGGTCTCCGAATATAGCTTACATTCCCTTGATCTTCTAGTAAAAAAGCATATAACACACCCAGGGCTTGTAAATTTATTACTCTGCTACTCTCATTATGGACTGTATGAGTATACACATAAGACATATTTTACGTTAGTTTCCAACAATGAATATGTGATTCCTCTTTTGTGGTCTTTGATAAATAACGTCATATATTGAGGGTATTTATGAACACAAGGAATGAGGTGATGTGGGGGAGACGGGGGTATTCTGTGACGTCACTTGTCACTAAGTCATATGGTGTATAAATTACGCTTTCATTTTAACGCAAAAATTTATATTAACGCGGCTGCTTTATTTAGATCAACATGTAGTAAAATAGCAATATGTATTTCTCACTTATTGATTTCAAAAATAGTTATATAGATTTGTTGTAACAGAAATAGTGACAACAATCGAGAAATGGATGTTAAGATGATGTAGAGAGGATGGATGAAAGTAGAATGACTGCACAAATATATGGAACGGAAGTGAATGGAAGAGTTGGTATGGGACGACCTTGATCATGATCCTTGATGATCATATCTTAACCAAGTAAATGGAGTATTAAAGAGTTGCCAGGTCAGACGTAACAAGAATAAACGAGCATGTATGAAAAGGCTAATGCGAGTAAGGGAAGCAAGAGAGGTATGCTAAGATCGTAACACGTGGAGATCAATAGTCACCGCCTACCCCGATGGGGCACAGGCGTGTTGCATATATATGTGTATAATTTTAAATAAAAATGTAATATAAAAAATGAAATTTTTAAATATGTGGCTAAATGATATACAAAAAATTAAGGTAACATCCCTTATAGACATACATCTGTGTGATACGTACAGTAATTTAACATTGGACCGTTTTCAACGGTCTATCTATATCGATGGTTCAGAAAGAAGGGGGTGGGGGTACTGGAGGTAGTTCGTGATCGACCGGACATTCTTAAGAACACCAGCGGGTCTGGTGTCACACCAGGAAGGTTTCTGACTTCATAAAGGTACACTGAGTACCTTGCCTATACAAATGTTTTATTAAAATCTTAAAACAATTGAGTAAAAACTCTTTCGTCTATCGCTTGATATACAATAGACAATATATTTTTTTCTGTAATACAAGTGCTTTGATCGACTTACCACGGAGTCGGGCCTATGTATGAGATGTTGTGGGAATTTAGCTTTTACCTTTAATGTTTACTTAATTTAATTATATCATTTACACATTTCAGGTCGCTCAGTAATGAGTGGACCTGCCTATATTTTTACAATCAGAAACGTTATAATTTAATTAAACAATAATGGCGGGTCGACAATAGACAATAGATATAAATGTATTGCTTGTCTATTAACAGGTTCTTCCGAAAAAAAAAATAAAAACACTAGTGTAAAAAGGTGATTTCAAAGAGGAATAGGTTCTCAATTGGACTGTTTTTCTTTTGTATTTCACTTGAATGTTTGTATTGGTTTTCATTCTCACCTATTTCTACCGCCATAGCAGTGTTCGCATTGCTGTGTTCCAGTTTGAATGGTGAGAGTGGCAATCAAAATTTTAGGTAACGTGAAAGTCTCAAGGTTGGCTTGATCCTCATAATATCCGTGTGGTTTTACGAGCGTCTATTTAGGTTGCTGTGACGCTTAATTCAACGGACTGTAGGCTTGATTGTTGATCTGATCTAATAAATATATAAAAAATAATTGAAGAAGTTGGAGAAAATATTAGACGTAATTTGGTAAAATGGTAATGGTGCCAATTGATATTTCATCATCATCATCATTACAGCTATTGTAAGTCCACTGCTGGACATAGGCCTCCCCAAGAAAGGGGGAATTTTGCGCATAATTGCCGCGCCGGGCAAGCGAGTTGGCAATCGCAGAGCGCAGCTTTCGCGACGGGGATGTTGCTGCCCATCCCCACCCTGTGTATTTGAGTTACTCTGTTTCAAATGGATATACCGCCACCTGAGTCGGTTCTGGTAAATGGTGGTGGAGTATTTCCACGGCTAAAATGTATTTTTGGATTTTTAAATTTCATTAATCGTTATTTTCGTATCGTGGGTGGGCATTGAACCCATGACATTTGTTACATGAATTGTGAGTTTGGATGTATTTATTTCACTCCTTCACGCCGGATTAGCTGAACGGGTCTAGACGAAAATTGGCACATGGACTATTGATATTCAGGAGTCACACGAAGGCTGCTTTTTATCCCAAAAACTCAGGATAGATCAGGTTTCTATTTTTCTCTATGGAATTGGCACTACTCTCCGCTGGCAGGAAGCGACATAAATTTCTTCCCGAAATAATTAAAGGTCCTCAGGGATGATATAAGAAGCAAAGACCGGACTAAGGGCAGAAAACTAGTAATAATAATAATAAATTCCTACAACATCTCATACATTGATCTGACTGTGATAAGTCGCCTAAAGCAATTGTGTTACGGACTTCAGACAACACAGGAATCACAAATATAATACTTAACACACAGACACAGAACAAACACAAATATCATCATATAAATATCTGTCCTGAGTGGGGATCGAACCCACGACCTTTGGCCCACAAGGTACCACTACCATCTGTGCCATAGGGCCTGTCAAACTTACTAGTACTTTGTTATATATAATTAAATGTTAATTTTTAAACTTTAATTTATTAATGAATGCTACTTCGTAGTTGTGATATTGTTGGACTATGAAATGTTAATTTTATTGGTACATGCATTCATGTATGTATATTATAGTTTATTAATTTGTTATATAAAGAAATATAATAGGTAAAAATAGGTGAGATTGAGGTACTAATGCCAGCGACCGTTGTATGAGATTTACCTCATGTAAAATTCCGCCAGAAACCTTCAACGAGTCGATAATTTTCATGTATAAAAAGCAATTATCATATCAGCTATTGGACATCTACTGCTGGACATAGGCATCCCCAAAAAAGGAGGAAATTTGCCCATAATTGCCGCTTTGCATTAGAGCTACACTGTTTCGGATGGATATACCGCCATCTATCAGTTTTAGTAGCTTAGTCGCCTCTTAAAACACCTCGACACCTCACGGCAACGGTTCCTCATAATCTGATACATTGACTCCAAGATAAGTCGCAAAAATCTACATGAATTATGTATATCAACTAACAGATGAATCACAAATATAATTATTAAATACATATTAAACACCCAGATATAGAACAAACAAATGTTCATCGTATACATGTTTGTACTGGTTAGGGATCGAATCCACGACCTTTGGCGCACAAGATACGAACACTACCACCTGCGCCTTCGTTTAATTAATTATTCTCAATTGTGATTAATGTATTGTTATATATTAAGGGTTGTTTAAATTTTATTAAATAAAATGTTCAGTTTATTTAAGTTTATTATTATAGAATTTAGTAAAAAACCCGTTGATTTATTTATTTTACCTATTGTACATAAAGTTTTAATAATCAATGCTCAATCATTACTTTAGGTTTTACACCTTGAAAATTATCGAAGTCCACTGCTGGACATAGGCCTTAAAAATGGGTAAATTTCCCATAATTGCCGTGCTAGGCAAGCGTGTTTGCAATCGCAGGGTGCAGCTTTCGCGACGGGGATGTTGCTGCCCATCCCCACCCTGTGTATTTGAGCTACTCTGTTTCAAATGGATATACCGCCACCTGAGTCGGTTCTGGTACGAAACGCCTCTTACGACACCAGGTAGAGGGGGAGGTACTATTCTACTCTGCCGGTACCTCACGGTTAATATGATTGTCATGTAATCTTTCTCTATATAAAAAAACTTGTCTCGTCTTTCTCTATATAAAATTGACTAGATATTATTCCCGAGCAAAACGCCAATTTCATATGTAAGGACATTATCATATTTTCTATCATTTACGCGTTCGTTTATTTATTATATTTAAAACTTAAATTATTAATTGCTTTAAAATGCGGTTTATTCAACTTTCTACATTTTTGTTGGACGTATCGGTTTCTTTGCGGAAACATATTTAATTTTTATTGCGTCTACTATTTAATGTTAAATATTAACTATGATCATAATAGAAGTAGAAAATACACATACTGGACATTTCATACCAACCATAAGAAGTCCACTGTTGGCCATAAGCCTCCCCAAGAAGGGGGGGATTGTGCTCATAATTGCCGCGAGCGTGTTGGCAATCGTAGAGCGCAGGTTTCGTGACGGGGATGCTGCTGCTCGTCCCCAACCTGTGCATTTGAGCTTCACTGATACATATAGGTACAACCATCTACTGGTACCTGGTTCTGGTACCTTAGTCGCCTCTTACGTACAACTGCCGGTACCTCGCGGCTATGTTGTGTTTTTATTAAAGAGCTGTTTTATTCTACATGGTTTCTGGCACATCAATAACAGTCGAAGTAACATTAAACTTATGATTGGTGAGTTAGTTCGAAATGTAGCCCTGACAAATGGTATATGTGAAGATTTTATAGGTTTTCCAGTTTTTTGGTTAGACGTTTTTGTAAATTCAAAATTACTAGGTAATGTGACATAATATCTTTAAATCACAAGGTTGGCAATGTGCTAGTGATCTCCCTGTAATATTACGAGCGTCTATAGGCTGCGCAGACCTTGGTTGTCGATCTTCAAAAAAATCTCTATGGAAGTTGTAATTTTTATTGTTTAATAATACGAGCGTCTATATGCTGCGGTGACGCTTACTATCTCGAGATGAGACTGTACGCTTGGTTGACCACCTTAAACAAAAAAAAAATGTCTACGGTTATTGAATTTTTTTTTATTGGCTTAGTAAAATGCGTGTTTATTAAAAAAGACTACCATAGGCACTTAAATAGTCTAAATAAACAAAAAACATCTTTAATTATTTGCTAATTATTACAATTTTACACAAATGGCCTATGACCATGTCAACCAGTGTTGTAAGAGTCATTCAAACAAATATGTCATTGTGGGTCCTACTTTAATACAAGTCAGCATACAACTAAGTTTATAGTAAGTTTATAACCGATTTGAGGTTATTATTTTAGTCTAATCGTTTGGCCGGAATTGCCAAACTTACCGATGAGGATCGCACCCATTTTTGCGCTATTTCATTGGATTTGCGTTGATTCAAATGGTTATAACGCTTTTGGTTTTAGTAGCGCAATTACTTTGGCAATCGCAGATTGCAGCTTTTGCGATGTGGATGCTGCTGCCCATCCCCGCCCCGTGAATTTGAATGTATATACCGCCAACTGTCGGTTCTGGTACCTTAGTCACCTCTTACGACACCTGGTACAGGCCAATACACAAATATTTATATTTATTAAATTGATACCAATCAAAAAGTTTTAAATTGACCGCTGTCTATGGATTTGCTTGGTGCGGTTAACAAAAGCCGTTAGCAGAAATATTGGAATCATCAAAGATTCGACGAATCCAGAGAAGCTAATTGTAATTTTTCTTTGTAGGTTTACGTACCGTTGCATTGGACACACGACCGCATAGGAATCGCCTAACGATAAAAAAACGCGGCAAACTAGAGAAAGGCTTTGAACTGCCGGAACTGGAGAAACATCGGGCCAATATCCGCACGATACTCCAGTGGTCAAACGCGACGCCGATACGGTGTCGCGGCGGGATCGGATACGCGTGCAGTTTCTGCACCGACGAGTACCCGGACCCTGCAGATCTTAAGACCCACACACTAGAACACGATGAGAAGTGCAAACTGAAATTCATGAATGATATCAACATGTACTATTTCTCCGTGAAATTGGATGTTACATCATTACGGTGCACGATATGCGACGAGAGCATGGACTCGTTAGACGGGTTGAGGCGGCACCTGATCAGCGTGCACGGTAAACCAATGCATACAGACATCGATGATCACGTGATGCCATTCAAATTCGAAGGCGACACACTACGCTGCATAGTATGTTCGAACATTTTCAATAAGTTCAAAGGTCTGCTTGAACATATGAACAATCATTACAGAAATTACATTTGTGATGTGTGCGACGCTGGATTCGTTAGTAGGAACATACTCAAGAACCACAAAGAGACGCACAAACTCGGCGTGTTCCACTGCGACCATTGCGAGAAAGTGTTCGATACGCTTCGGAAGAAGAAGTCCCACGAGCGCGCCATACATATCCACCTGAACCTGTTTTACAAATGCGGCTATTGCAACGAGAAGTTCAAAGACAATCGGCTGAAAGAGAAACATTTGGTTCAAGTTCACGGGGTTGGCACGTTAGAGATGAAATGTCAGGCGTGTGACAAAACGTTTCCAAACAAGTCTCAGTTAACGATCCACACGAAGAGGGACCATTTGATGGAGCGACGCCACAAGTGTACCGAGTGTTACATGAAGTTTTTCAGAATGAGCATGCTGAAAGCGCATATGGTGAAGCACACGGGCGTGAAGAAGTTTCAGTGCAGCATCTGCTTGAAGTTGTACGGGAGGAAGACGACGCTGACGGAACATATGAAATTACACGCGGACGATAGACGTTTCAAATGCGAGCACTGCGGCCAAGCATTTGTTCAGAAGTGCAGTTGGAAAGGACATGTGCGCGCAAAACATGGAGATCCAATGTAGCGATATAAATGATAGGTACTCCTTAATAATATCAATAAAACAATTCTAAGCAGAACTTATTTTACGTATTGTGATAGCACCTGGACCCCCACGAGTAATTCCAATCGATAGATAGCTAATACAATTTTTTCTTTGTAGGTGTTCGCACAACCGAAAGCGATTTCGAGACACAACCGCACTTGAATCGGCTAACGATAAAAAGAAGCGTGAATACCCA
>JACJUM010003272.1:6076178-6086394 GCA_020976665.1 Heortia vitessoides | reverse complement strand
ACTCGTACTTTAAAGTATTACTAAAGACAGAGGAGAAATTGGTTTGGTATATTTAAAAGACTTTGATCTTATCTAGTGACTGTACTGCAGCAGTACCCGCGACTTTGTCTGCGTGGAATAGTGACTTTGAGGGGTATAGTGACTTTCAGGATATATTTTTTTAATTTTATAAAGGATACCTATATTTTTTTCAAATATAATATAGCTATAAGCCTTCATCGATAAATGGACTATCTAACACTGAATAAAATTTTCAAATCAGACCAGCGGTTTTTAAGATTAGTGCGTTTAAACAAACAAACAAACTCTTCAGTTTTATATTATTAGTATAGATATGAATACGGTTTAGATATTTACTAATAACTAATTTCTTTAATTGAAATAATAGTTTTAGAAATGCAGTTAATGCATAAAAATCTTAAACGAACTAAATGTCGGATACAATTTTTTCAAAGGTAAAAAACTGTATTTTAATGCCATTAATTTATTAACAGTAAAAATTGAAAATATAATAACTATATTTTTATTATGTAACTGAATGAATTTGTGTGCAAATGTAATGGAATTACGGAGAATTTAGCCGCAACCTTCGTTTCAGATAGACGAGGTACCAGAAGAAAGGGACAAACCATGGCGCGCCAGGACAAGCTGACTTTGGATAAGAAAGTGAACTTTTCAACTTTTATCGTGATCAAGCCGTCAGGGATGACGAGTCCAAAAGCTTCAGCTCCTATTAAACAGAGCGTCAGTCGGTCATCGAAGGTGGTCGAACGGACCGAGAAGGTCGTGCAAAGACGTCTGACGGAATTGGACCTTCACTTCGACAATATAAAGACTGTTTTGCGATGCTCAAACGCGACGCCTATTCGATGTAAAGTCGGAAATCGATACGCCTGCGGTTATTGCCTCGATCAGTTCCTGGATCCGCGCGAGCTGAAGTCCCACTCGTTGGACGTGCACTCGTACACTGACGACAAGCCCGACTGCCTCAGCATCAGGTCATTGTCCAAATACAGCGTGCACCTTGACGTGACTGGGTTGAAATGTGTCGTCTGCAACGTGGAATTGGAAAAACTGGAGAGCTTGATTGACCATTTGAAGAACGAGCACGATGAGTTGATACATTCCAATATCAGGAATCTGATAGTGCCTTACAAGTTCGAAGGTCAGGAGGTGAGATGCGTGAGCTGCTGCAAGGAGTTCGCGGACTTTGTGGAGCTGCAGGAGCATATGAGTGAACATTATAAGAATTATGTGTGCGAATTCTGTGACAAAGCGTTCATAATACGCGGGTCTATGATTGAACATAAGAAACAAGTGCACCGTGTTTGATGTCTGTCTGTGTGTGAGTCTTGTGAGTTGTGTCTTTCAATGGTGTATTCTTGTGACATATTTATATATGGTCGCTAGTATTATAATGTTCTTTTTTTACCCAATCTCATATATGGATCTGACTCCGAGTTAAGTCGCTTAAAACACTTGTGTTCATCATTCTACCAGTTATTGAAAGTCCACTGCTAGACATAGGCCTCTTCAAAAAAGGTATTTTGCCCACAATTGCCGCGCTGTACATTTGAGCTGCACTGCTCCGGATGGATATACCGCCATCTGTCGGTTCTGGTACGTTTACGTACTATTCTACTCTGCCGGTACCTCATGGCTACTAAACTCAATAGCTCTTTATTTTTTTATTAGACCAGGTGGACAAACAAGCATATAACGTGATAGTAAGCGTCGTTGCAGCGTCGTAATCTCAACAAATATTTAACACCCAGACACATAACAAATACAAATATTATCATATTATATTTGTATTTATTTGGCTTTGGGTGGAAATCGGCCGCTGACGCACAAGATAGGATTTAGAGGCGCCCTCGGATGATCGCCATCGACCCCGCTCAGGTCCCGCGAGCCATGCGGGCGCGACCGTAGCTAAACGCGCGGTCGTGCCGGTGAATATTGGCATCAGGTCGCTCACTGACCTCGCCCTCTCGCTCTGTGACTCTGGAATTAATGTCTGAGTAGTCCAGCAATAGGTTCGACCGAAAGGAAAACTAATCTGTCGCTTTAATTTAATTATATATTATTTTACTCTAGTAAGGTCTAGGTACTATATGTAATTTTATTTTTATCAACAATTAATTATTAAATTATTTTAACAATAGAAAAAATTAACAAATGTTTTGCAGTTGCGTTTGCGCTGGGCGTTGGCGGATATACGATTTGATTAGATATCAAAGATATGTCTAACTAACTGTGCCCGCGACTTCGTCTGCGTGAAATAGTTTTTTGGGTACTATACCTCTTTACCTTAACTTATATAACTTCGAATGTCATGTTTATTTATATCGAATCAATGGCCTGAAAACTAAGCTTCAAGTTTCTAGCTATAAAAATAGCGATACTTCCATACAACTTTTCATCCCCCCTTTTAATCCCTTACAACCCTTATTTCAAATTAAAAAAGCCTATTCAGGGTCTAAAAATTGTCTGTGCCATATTTCATCAAAATCGGTTGAGATGTTTAAGCGGGAAAGCGTAACATACAGACAGACAGTTAGTTACTTTCGCATTTATAATATTAGTAGGGATTAGGTAAAATTGTTAGCTATAAAACGATGTAATTAGATTGCGGAACCAATAAACTTTCAAGTTACAATAAATGAGAGTTAAACAACTGTCATTTATTGTTCGATATTCGTTACAGGAGAGATTGAGATGTTAAATTAGGATCTACGAAGTTATACTGATACTCTCACAATTATTTATATTTGTTTTACTTTTAAATACCTGTTTTCACATGTAGAAGGTGCTGACGGTATCTTGATCAACATAATTGTAATTTTTCAAATGTAAAATCAATAATACTGGTGTAATTGACTTACGCTGAATTATGTTATTTACTTGTTAGTATGTAAAGTTATAGTTATCCCTTTTACACTCGTATGTTAAAGGTTGTGAAGTTTAATTAATTATTTTTACTTTGGCAAGCTAATACCTACTTTTACATTTAAGGAAATCTTGTGTATTTCGACATCGAAATTAAATATGATCTGACTAAAAGTGCTTTGTTATTTTTAACCCTATTTTTTAATTCTATCAGTAGCAAATGATGGTTAGACGACGAGAATGAATGGTTTCGTATCGATCCGGACGGAGACATCGGCTGTTTGCGCCTCTGCCATGTCGTACTTGCGCGCGTGCGCAATCACCTTTATGCCGCATGCAGCAGGCACTTAACGCACTCCTTATGTCTCACCCGGGCTTTGACGTATTTGTTGACGACGTTAAATCATTAATAATTAAGCTCGATGTAGAATAATTTAATTTCTGTTACAACTTCATAATTGTGTAATTAGATAACCCGTATAATTATAATTATACGGGATAAAGAAGTTTTTGAAACGCAATAAAAAATTACTTGATTTAAAAAAATATATATGTTCATTTTAAGATAATAACTTGTTTCGCATAGACACCTACATTGCCAGAAAACGTGACGTGCTAGGACAAAATAAAAGTTATTTTCAAATTCAGCACACCCAAAAACATAAGAATTATAAAAAAAAACCAAGACAGCTCTTAACTTTTTTTTTGCAGACTTGTATAATAAATAAATAAGAAAATAGATTGGCTAGACTTTGGGGTGTAGTGCAGCGTCATCGGGTTTTATTTGTATGTAGATAGAGTTGTTTTTATTTTATTTAGAGAAAATTGTGTCCATCAGCGGACTTCTAAGGGCGGATATATTTAATTTAAATACAAACCAGATATCTCTTTGTTTCAATCGCGGAACCAATATTTTTATATAAATATACTGATAACCTATATTTCTCAAATTGCCAATAATCCTGATGACCTTATATGATTAAAAGCTGTCTCTAGACTGATATAAAAACCGGTGTTTAGGATAGACCCATTTAGCGATACAAAAGAAGTCGAAAAATACTGAAAATTTTCGAAAAAACCACGTTGACACTAAGAAGCCCTAGCTTAAAATTGGAAGTATATGTAATGATATAATATTTTAAAATAAAAAACCTTCCAATTGAAAATCGCGGAGCGTCTCGTGCTATAATGGCGGATTGACGTTTAGATTGATTTGTGTATTTTGTAATATATACAATTCTCGTGCCACAATATTAATTATCATACTCCTACGAAACTGCTCGACCGATTCTTATGAAATTTAAATTTATAATTATGTAGGTCTGAGAATCGGCTACTAATAATTTTTTATACCCCTAAGTGATGAGGGTTATCCAAACCAAATGTTAGGTTTTTATGTTTTTGGAATTCTTGTTATAATTATTTTATTAGCTTTAAAAATTCATACACCTCCAAATTTTCACCCTTCTATCACCAACCCCTATTTTTTAATAGTTGCTTTAGTAATTCAATCATTTTATATCAGTTTGCCGGGACAGCAAGTAGTATTATAAAATCTTTAAATTAAGGGTATAATTGAAGACGTGAAAAAAAACGTTAATATATTGATGCCTGTATTGTATGAACACTATATTACCCAGAAAGTCACACATTAGCGGATAGCTAGTTGTTGCTTGGAGTTAATATGTAGTGTCGCTATGAAGAACTCCAAACAGAAGACCATTAATAGAATATGTATATTTCCAGCACAGAAGCGACATCTCATCATGATCACGCCCAGACCAGAGCTGAAGGTCAAGATGAAGCGGATCGGCGAGTTCTACAAGCACCAGGAGAACATCGCCACCATCCTCCTGGCTTCCAACGCGACCCCCATCCACCGGCACAGCGGGGCCGGCTACAGCTGCTGCTTCTGCCCTGACCAGTTCCCCGAACCCATCGACTTGAAGATACACACACTAGCCACCCACGATGCAACGACCAAATCCAACTTCATGAAAGGTCACCCAATGATCACTTACCTGGTTAAACTCGACATTACAAATTTGCAGTGTACCATTTGTGACGTGTGTATTGGAAGTTTAGAGGGTCTTGTGCAGCATCTAACGTTGCAGCATAACAAACTGTACCATGAGGACATCAAGAACCAGATAGTTCCGTACAGGTTTGATGATGACGAGCTCAAGTGCGCGATATGTCGCCAAGTGTATAATAACTTCAAAGTGTTAATGGAGCACATGAACCGTCACTACAGGAACTTTATATGCCAAGTCTGTGACGCGGGTTTTGTGAACAGACGTAACTTATTGAATCACGGATACAGACACAATAAGGGTGTGTTCAACTGCCCCGAGTGCGACAAAGTGTTCGACACGAAGGTGAAGCAGAAGGAGCACGAGCGCGCGGTGCACATTTACCAGAACATGAGGAACAAATGCAGCTTTTGCGGGAAGAGGTTCGCGGACTACACGAAGAAGAATGCGCATGAAGTGAAGATGCATGGCACCAAGGAGGTGCAGCTGCGGTGTCAGGCGTGCCCGCGCACGTTTGACAACCAGAGGTCGCTGACAATACATACTAAGAAGTTTCACATGATGGAAGGCAGGGGGAATAAGTAAGCATGATTTGGAACACGAGCTGGTGAAATGTCATCGGATACGCATTCCTTTTAGGGTTTAAGAAAGTTTGATTTTTATTACATCTCCTTCAGCTTGGATTTGTGTGAAGATATCAGAAAATTTCACGAAGATCTCAGTAGTTTGTAGCATTGTAGAGTAATCAAAGATCTCTTACGCGGAAAGTCTGGAAATTGGGCGATTGGACACTTTCAGAATTTTTATATATTAATGATTCACACAACATCACATATACTGTTCTGACTCCAAGGAAAATCCCTTCAAGCAATTTTGTTGCGAATACCGGACATCGGAGGAATCACAAATAAAATACTTAAATAAATATTTCTAACACCTAGACACAGAATAAACACTTTGATGTATAAGGTAGGGTCATTACCAAATGCGTAATCGAGACCACCATATCTGAAGCAAGACCGCAACCTCGTACTAACAACCCTGAAATTTTTGGTTCAATAGATTGTAGAGACAATTACAAATGTAAACAAATGTTCAAAGGAATATTATCTTTTAATACATATTTATTTCTCATATCATCTATATATATGTAATTCTACTGTACGTGTGTGTCACTAAAGTTTTCCCGGAGAAATTCCTGAAGGAATGTCAGATGTTACCAGAATTGTGGAAAGCGTATCATTTTTAGTTAATACATTCTAGTCTATTCTAGTAAAAGCCGCGCAAGTGGCTTGGCGAACAAATGTCTTTATTTCTCCATCGCAGTATATTTTTGTAAAGAAGTCTTCTTTAAGTTAGTATATACTAGAAAAAAATCAACTTGTCTCAGTGTTCAGGCGAGACTTGAACCTACATCTTTCCTAAACCGGGGCAATGCAGAGTATAGAATATATCAGTGTTTTTTTTTTGAGCTAAGAAATCAGCGCCATTTCTTTAAAGTTATAAATTACCTACAGACACTTAAATGTCAAACTATTCCAAACTTGAAGCAAACGATAAAGAAATAAAGAAGAAATAGTTACTTAATTACTTTAGAGGTGGCATAGATAATAGATTTTTATTAGAAAAAAATCAACTCAGGCTTGTAAGTGTTATTTTGAATATAATCCAGTATTCACCTTTATTAGTATAACTGATAATAATACCCAATAGAATTGCCAACAAACACTGAAATATCAAACTTTTACTAGTTTGAAGCAATCAATGAAGAAATAAAGAAGAAATAGTTACTTAATTACTTTAGATGTTGCATGCATAGATAATAGGTATTTATTAGTAAAAAGTCAACTCAGGCTTGTAAATGTTATTTTTAAATAAAGTTCAGTATAGTCACCTTCATTAATATAACAGATAATAACACCCAATGTAATTACCTAGAAACACTTTAATGTCAAACTTTTGCAAACTTGAAACAATCTATAAAGAAAAAGATTTTCTCATTTACTTCAGATGTTGCATGCATAGATAAATAGGTATTTATTAGAAAAAAAAAAATAAACTCAAGACTTGTAAATGTTATTTGAAATAAAATTCAGTATAATATATATTCAGTATATACCTTCATTAAATATCAAATTTCAATTATCAAAAAGAAATAGTTACTTAATTATTTTAGAGGTTGCATGAATAGATAATAGGTATTTATTAGAAAAAAATCTACTCTGACTTGTAAATGTTGTTTTAAATGAAATTCAGTATAGTCACCTTCATTAATATTACAGATAATATTTATATAATCCAGTGTAATTACCTACAAACACTTTGATGTCAAACTTTTACAAGCTTCAAGCAATCGATAAAGAAATAAAAATGGTATAGTTACTTAATTACTTTAGAGGTTGCATGCATAGATAAATAGGTATTTATTAAAAAAAATCTACTCAGACTTGTAAATGTTATATTAAGTATAATTTAGCATTCTTTATGTGCAGAGTATGTAATTAATTAAGTATATATGTATTATTTATATAGATTCGTTTATTTTTGACGTGACAACGTCTTATAAATTGGTTTGCCGGGTGAAACTTCAAGAAACTGCGTTACGCTCCGCTCACGTTATGCGCTCACAATCAGAGCGAGTGAGAGGCACGCGTCCCTTCCACTCGGGCATGGTTAGCCCGCCTAAGAGCGAGAGAGACAGACATAAAAAGTGAAAGGCACGCGTCCCTTCCACTCGAGCACAGTTAGCCCGCCTAAAAGCGAGAGAGACAGAGCGAGAGAGATAGGCATACACACCGGTTCATGTCTTGCGCTTCTATTTCGCTTAGGCGCCTGCATATTCACATTAAAATTATTTTACCACTCAAAGTCGTTGTCACGTAAAACTTTCGCCCGTATACCGACTTTACAGGCAACCAATTTTTTATATGTAACGTATTTATATTTGTATACATTAATATATACCATAATATTACACTTTCTGTTTTCATTTTGAACGACGCTGTATTGAATTCAGTATTGTTCATAAACAGTGGCGCCGCCGAGGAAGGGAAGTAAACTAAATGTTGACATTAATTGTTAAGGAAATACAGCTTCAGCTGCGAGAACATGAATTCGAAAAAATAATATTTACAAACATATATTTTTTAATTTGATACATTCGTAATTTGGATCAGAATCATCCGGATATTTTCTCTTTTTCATATAATTAAGTGCAGAACTTTTCTGGTAACTTTAAAAAAATTACTATTTTGTACTTTATTTGTACAATTAATTATTAACATTTCAGATATTTTTACATACAATATTCAGTTCAAATTGTGCTTATTATTTTCCTTTTATTTACTATACTTTTTAACTAAATGTTAAAATCTAACATTACTGTTTCCTTTAGGGCAGCGGTCGGCAACCGTTTGGGACCACATGATGACATCATTATATGTCAGCCATGTATCAGATGTCGGTCCACAATTGTAAATAATTTAAAAATAGCGTTTCATATTGAAGGTGAAAATAAAATACCCAAAATGTAAGTTGAACCTCTTTATGTCATTTATAATAGATCATTAAGGACTGGATATATAATAGATAATAGATCTTTGATGATACTGGATGTATCATCAAATCGGAAAAGATAGTATATCATTGGATCCCATCTGGGGTACCACAAGGCTCACGTTAAGGTTAACATCAGGCTATGGACTCTACAAACTTAATTTGCCGAACATACAAAAAATGTGATGAAACCAGAGACTTGGCGTATTTTTTGACAAGAAACTAACTTTTTTACAACATTTAGAATCTGTAAATAAAAATACTTTGAAATAATACCGCCAAGATTTTACAGTCTCTTTAGAAACCAGCTTAAATACTGCAGCGTGGTATAGAGACACACATTGGGCTGCAAAAAAACGCTTGCAAAAAAAGTTTTTGCAACGGACCATCAAAATGTCTACGGACATGTCATCGACTGTCCCCGTTCATTAGGCATTTTAGCTCCTATAAAGGCTCTCCCATCCGTAGAACGGTCATCATCCATTCAAAGCCAACTGCTGGACATAGACCTCCCCAGGAAAGAGGGAGTGTTTCCCATAATTGCGCATCTATAGTTGCGCTGCTTTCAGCAGCTTTCACAACAGGGTTGCTACTGCTCATTTCCACCCTGTGTATTTGAGCTACACTGTTTCAAATGCATATACCGCCATCTGTCGGTACGGTCTTAGACGGGGTCTTAGTCGCCTCTTACGACACCTGGTGCAGTGGGAGGTACTATTCTACTCTGCTGGTACCTCACGGCAAACGGTCTTACTCGTTTACCAACAAAACCTCAATTTCTTTGAAAGCACCAGGATACGATCTTGTGACTTGAGTGATTCATAATTCAAACACTTACAGTTTGCGCCACATTGTATTCATAGATGTATACGAAATAAGGCAGGACAAGGCTTAGAATCGCCATCGCTGTGTGCGCTCGGCCTGGTGCTTTATGCTTTATGAAGGTGGCTGTGTGTTGACAAAATAGTTGAGAATAATATTGTTAGATGTCGCTAGGTTGTATGAAGTTTCAGGGCCGTCAGCTAACTCGTCAGGCGACTGTACATTTTTTTTCATAATGTTATCTCACTTTAACTCTGTTTAAGTTATACCAGGGTATAGGCCAGATGGCTTATTAATAAGCGGCTCAATGCTTCAAAACTTATTTCTACTTCGATATTTATTTTTATTTATCCAACTTTATTGGGTAAAATAAGACACAATTGGGGGACTTAATGCTAGCTGGCATTATATCCCAGTCTATTAGTCGAAACAGAAAATAAATTAATATGGTGGTACAGAAAAAATATATAAAGATAAACGCTACATACATACAATATAAATAACGCAATATCATAATACCAGCCATTAAATGTCCAATGCTGGACATAGGCCTCCCCAATAAAGGAGGAATTTTGCCGGCGAGCGTGTTAGCGCAGAGCGCAGCTTCCGCGACGGAGATGCTGTTGCCCATCCCCGCCCTATGCATTTGAGCTGCATTGTCTCGGATGGATATACTGCCATCTCTCGGTTCTGGTACCATAGTTAATGTACTATTCTACTCTGCCGGTTAATCACGGCAAAAATGTTAATATATACATAGATAAATATACATCAGAAATAGCGTCATATCGTTTGAGAAGCGGCATCAGTAAACAGAGAATAGAGATATCTTGATTCGTTTTCTTCTTTTTCTGGTTATTAGTGAGATAGGTTTGTATGTACATTAATAATCTGGTTATTAGTGAGACAAGTTTGTA